>JASDQU010753762.1:38058-52376 GCA_032191745.1 Picea mariana
CAAACGATCGAGCCTTGATACAGTTCTGCGACCACTCCCAAAAGGTGTTGTTAGGAAATCGACATTCAATCCTCATGCTCGTGCGGCCCAGAACTACAACATTGTTGAAGATCTGGCCTAGGCACCTTCAGCGATGTCAGCCCTTCAAGTCCTTCAGTCTTGTCCTGCACAATGAAAGGCGCTGTTAAAATATATAGGTGGAATTGACCCGACATATATGAATTTAATAGTCTTTGACTTGGATGATCACATTCCATGGTTACCCCCGCAACTTGCATTCCAGATACAAGTTATTGTCTCTGACAAGAACATTTGCCGAACTGTTATCGACGAGGGTGCCTCAACGTGTGTAATGTCTTTTGCTTGTTGGAAAACCATTGGCTCTCCTCCCTTGAATGAATCACAAAACAGTCTTAAATCCTTCAATGGCTCTGGTTTTAAGCCTTATGGTGTTATTTATTCGTTGCCTATCACACTAGAAGGTAAAACGGTCCAAGTCGAAGTGGAAGTCTTTGACGCTCCCCTTGATTATAATCTTTTACTTGGCTGTAGCTGGAAAGACTCCATGCACGCCGTTGTGTCAACACTTTTCCGTGTAGTACGTTTTCCTCATCAAGAAAAGGTTGTTACCGTTGACCAACTTGCCTTCTTCAATTCTGATACTCGTACTGGAAACGTGCCGTTTATTGCTAAAACCCCGCCAGGTTATGGGAACATCGATGTAGGCCTTTTAAAGGACTCCTCGTTAATGGGTACTTTTCCCATTCCACCGCCCGATGTTCCACACCCCTCAGTTTCTTCTATCAACATGATCTCCACCGTGCCTCACGAACTTATTGCATCACACGACCCTTGGATTGTCCCTGACCCTGGAGATCATTTTCGTTTCAGCAACGTCATGCCGTTAAGTCCGGTTGAGTCTGCTTATCAAGACATTCAATCAACAACACCTTCTACTTCTTCTCTTGATGAGTTGTCTCCCAATCCTTTTCGTGTTATTTTTCCCACTGATGAGATGATCATGTCCGTCATGGAGGAAACCCCTTGGGACGATGGACATCATCGTTCCATACTCTTTCTGGAACAAAACACTCTTGAGAACTACCAATGGATTTCGACTTCGTCGACCGTTGTTGTCATTTCGACAGTTCCCGCGACTTCACACGATGTGTTTGCTGAAGGGAACTTAAGTAACATCTCGCCCAGGATTCCCATTGACATATCCATTAAACCTGGGATTGTTGAACATGTGCATATTGGAGCTTCGTGTTCTTCATATGAAATCGTCACCTATACATCTCTATTCAAATAATTTCGTGACATCTTCGCCTGGAGCTACGAAGAGATGCAAGGTATCAACCCTGCAATTGTTGTACATGAGATAAATACATACCCCGGAGCTAAATCGGTCCGAAAATGCCTTCGTCCAGTCCACCCACGTAAAGCGGCGGCTATCAAGCTCGAAGTTGAAAAACTTCTAAAAGCCGACTTTATTTATCCGGTGGCTCTTACATAATGGGTTTCCAATCCTGTCCCGATTGACAAAAAAGGCGGCAGTATTCGTGTATGTGTTGATTATAGGGATATTAACAAAGCTTGTCCCAAAGACAACTTTCCTACCCCCTTCGTCGATCAGATTGTCGATGATTGCGCCGGCAGTGAAATATTCTCTCTCATGGATGGTTTCTCCAGCTATAATCAAATTAACATTGCTCCCGAGGACCAACATAAAACTAATTTTATTTGTCCTTGGGGTACTTTTGCCTATAGGAAACTCCCTTTTGGTATTAAGAATGCAGACACAACTTTTCAATGCGCTATGTCTTATGCTTTTCATGACATCAAGCATATTGTTCAACCCTACTTGGATGATTTACCAGCTCATTCTATGCTCAGAGTCGATCACCCTACCCACCTCCGAGCCATTTTTGTTCGCTGTCGGTTCTATTGTATACGTTTAAATCCTCATAAATGCATTTTTTGCGTAGAATCCAGCCGTCTTCTAGGTTTTATCGTTTCGCGTCAAGGGATTCGGGTGGATCCTATTAAGGTTGAGGTGATTCTTAATCTCCCTCCTCCTTCTACCCTGCGCCAGTTGCAAAGTTTGCAAGGGAAAGCAAACTTTCTTCGTCGTTTTATTCCTAATTACGCTGAGATAACTCGTGGTTTTACGCGGCTATAAAATAAATATTCAGAGTTCGTCTGGGATACTGTTGCCAACAATGCTTTTGAAGATTTAAAGTTGTCCCTAACGCGAGCTCCGCTTCTCTTTCCTCTTGATTACAGTCACGATTATTTCCTTTATCTTGCTGCCTCGGAGTACACCATTGGCATGGTTCTTGTCCAAGAGGATGATGCGCACGACGAACATGTTGTTTACTACTTGAGTCGAAGCCTCACACAAACTGAAATCAAGTATCAACATGTTGAAAAATTGGCCTTGGATGCCGTTCAAGCCGTCCAATGATTCCGACATTATATCCTCTCACGTAAGACTACGGTGATTTCTCATTGTAACCCTATGCAACATATTTTGACATGTCAATTGCTTGGGGGAAAGTACTCTAAATGGATTTTCATACTCCAAGAGATTGACTTGGAATTCGACCGCGCCAAGTCCAAGAAGTCATTAGTTTTCGCTGAGTTGATATGTGATTTTCCTCATTCTGCAACGGAAAATGTAGCAGTAGATTCATTACCCGATGAATCTCTTTTCCTTATTAGCAATGATGATCTTTGGTATGGGGATATCATTATCTATCTCCAAACCTAGACTTTCCGGTCTACTTTATCTAGTGCTGAACGACGTCGCATACGTTATCAAGCTCGTCAATACATTATCCTCGGGGATACTCTTTACCGTCGGGGAATTGACTCTGTTTTTCGACGTTTTCTCACCTTTGATGAAGCCGAGAAAGCTGTGAATGACTGCCATTCCGAAGCATGTGGTGGTCATATGTATGGGTATGCTACTACCCAGAAGATCTTACGCGCAGGGTATTTTTGGCCTTCTTTGTTTAACGACTGCATTACTGCTATTCAGAAATGCCATGCCTGCCAGACCTACAATCAGAAAATTCGGTCACATCTTGCTCCTCTTCACCCTGTGGTCTCAGTTGGTCCTTTTGCAAAATGGGGCATCGATTTCATGACATGTCACCCTCACTCGGCCAGGGGGCATGGTTACATCATTGTAGTCGTTGATTACTTTACGAAATGGGCCGAGGTGATGCCGACATTCGAAAATACTGGAAAGACCGTAGCCTTATTTCTTTTTAACCATGTGATAACTCGTTTTGGTGTTCCCCAAGCTATCGTCACTGATCACGGTAGCCACTTTAGGAATTTTATGATGTCTGAACTTACGGAAAAGTTGGGTCTTCGCCATGATAACTCAACACCCTATTATCCGCAAGCTAATGGCCAGGTCGAAGCAATCAACAAAGTTCTTATAACTATGCTTCGACAGATGATAGGAATTCATAAAACAAGTTGGCACACAATCAAGAAAAGTCTCATAAACGTGTCAGGATGTTCTTCTCCAGATTGTGTTGCCATAAGATCCTACTTCTCTCGGGAATTTGGGTATCCAGGAGTCAGCTTCTTCCGGAAGATCATGTAATCCCCCCTTGGATATTAGCCAGGTTCAAAGGGCCAAAAAATTCTTCAAGATACCATTTAGGAGAAGCTGCAGGGATGACTGGGATAGGAGGAAGATAGAGTGTATACTAATGTCTACTACGAGTCGTAATTGGTGGTGTCACTAGACAATCTTCAGGAGATTATCAAAAAAGGTGAGGGGATCACCCTTAGTGGATTTTCTAGATAATCCTTCTAGGAATAATCAAAGAGAAAAGAGGGAATCACCCTTAGTGGATTCACCGGGTAAGCTTTGTGAAGTAAAGGCTTTTGGATAAAGGCTTACCGAAAAAGTGTCGTTCGAGGAAAATTGACTCGATCCTCCTTGGAAACGGGGCCAATATGTTATCACACAATTTGTACTTGCCCCAAAATCCCAAGGCAAGTGGTTATAAAATTGGCGTAACTGGGAATAACCTATCATTGCCACCTTAATAGGAGATCCCTTTCTATTTAGGAGTATGTTTAAGCTACCCTAGGGTAGACGTCCTTGGTGACTTGAGGGGTTTTGAGAAGGGTAAGGAAAATAGTCACAAGGTGTTACCCATGATTTTGGTCATCATGATGATGTATTGATGATGGTGTACTCAGGCTCTTAATTAGAACTTTCTCCTAAGAAAAGTTACCTTCATCTCTTTCCAGAAATCACATTTTTGAGGACTGTTCGCAGGCTGCTAGTATATTTTCCTGCGAGAATGCATGATTCTCGTAGGCTGCCTTAAGCCAGGATGCGGGAAGTTCGCATTGTGTTGAACTACTAGGGTGCAAACTATTTCTTAAGCAAGGAAAAAGATGAATTCTCGATGCTTCTAGAAGAGAATCTTCTAGAAGGATGAGATGGCATTCGAATGGTTATCCTAGTACTGGATTCCCTGATATTTTGAGATCATTCTTATCCAAGTAACCAATTCATTCTCTCCTATATATTGAGTGAATTCTCATGGAAAAGGTTAAGCAAACAAGGTTAAGCAAGATTCATTGGAGAATTGGTGAAAGATTGTGTGAAGGACTGATGCTACAACAGCTAAGAACTCCAGCAAGTTTATCAACGGTGGTTGATCTTCTTCATGCAAGTGAGCAAGTGTGTGTGTCGGAGCGAAGGGCCATCGAAAGGAAGTTTGCGACATCAAGGCTCAGGTTGTAATCTTTAATTTCCATTAATATGATACAGTAATATGTCCCTTTCCCATAAAGTTATTTCCACTTTATTGTATAACTCCTTGATCATATACATAGATTGACTGTTGAATAGATTGTGCTTTATTCACTTTGGTTGGTTTGTGTTGTCTTGGTCTTGGCTGCACAAGAGCACTGGAGTGAAGCAGGAGAAACAAAGACCATAGGAAGCGATTATAAGGTATGTAACTTGTTCTTGCCTCCTAGTTCATTCAATAGTCAAAATCTAGGGAAAGAGTATTATTCTGTCTTGCTTTGTTCTAGATCCAGGTGGATCTAGGGAGATCGGTTTGTGTCTGCACTTACGGATTTATCCAATAACACAAGGAAATACTTTCCCTCTCATAGATCACTCTAATCAGATGTTTCTTTTATGTCTTAAGGATGAAGCAAATGAAAAGTATTGTGTACTTTCCCAGAACAAGACAACAAGGCAAACGAGGCACTCTCTAGGTACCAGATGATTGTTAGTACTTCATAAGACAATAAACCTTCGTAAAATAAGCTAGCTTATTATGAATTTGTAGCAATGCATCAGTTTATAGCAACATTTAATATCTTACAACAACCACAAGATTCAAGCCTTGAAATTGCTTGAAAAAAGACAATAAAAAGTGACTTTAACTAGGCAAATTGATAGTAAATTGTCACAAGCAAAATTGGCAATGATAGGCTAGCTTTTAATGGCACTTTTACAGATATTTTTCTGTAGTTAGATGGCTGTATCTGTATTTTGTAACAAAAGCAAGTTTAAATGGTCAAAAGTGCAAGAAAACTATACACAAACTAGCACTTACCCAGTAGATTCACTAGCAATTATCACAATTAGATTTTGATTGGTTCTAGTATGAGTTATGTAGGTAAATGTGCCAAATTAATGCAAGTTTATATGTTTGTAGCAATGTTTTGCTACAACAGCAAGTTAGCTTAGGAATTAGTCTAATCTAGGATTATAAAAAGTTAGTAAAGGGTTCAAAGATAAGAGTTTAAGTGTTTGTTTGCTCAATCACCACTTGTAAGAGGTAGTCTAGTGCCTTTCTAGGGTTAATGGAGTCACTAATGGAAACATCAAATTCTTAAAGGAAAAGTATAAAATGATAATAATATGTTAAAGGATGGAGAGGAAAAAATAGGTGTTGGTATCACAAGGCCTCAAAATTCCGTTTCCAAGAGAAAATTGCTAGAAAGTAACAAGGGTTAGGCCCTAGCGATTTTCTCTTTCCTTGAACAAACTATAATAAATTATGCAATTGGAAAAGGAAGTAAGGTTACTAAAGTGCTACAATGGTAGGGCTCTAGTATTTACTTCAAATTAGGTGCCTTTCAAGAGATTTTAACATATGGAAGATTATAGGGAAAAAGATGATAACACATGTCATTCCTCTAGGGTTTGAAGCTAGCAATTTCATAATCTTAGACATGAAAAAAGTAAAAAATAACCACAAAATTCATTCACAATAAAGAAATGCATAATTTCTACTTACTTCACCAAGAATAATATAGCAAATCACCTTAGTTGAATATCCTCCACAAGAAAATAGCCAAAAAGCACCAAAATTCGCCTCCTTCAAGAAGTGCGCATCACTAGTTTCAACCAATAACCCTTAAAGAGGGCCGAATTTCAGACCTCACACTTGTCTGAGTGAAATATGATGAAAAATATACGAGATTTTCCATTTATTTATACAATAATCATGACCTTTAATTACAATTTAGGTCAAAAAAAGGCCGACATGGTGAGTTTACATCAAAAATCCAGTTTTACATAAAATTAACAATTAAAAACCCTAATTTGTCTTTAGGGATGATGTCATGCCCCTCTTAGGGTGACATTAGGCCCCATCATGAAACACTAGGCCTCAGACGTGATACGTTAGGCCTCAAAAGGCCTAAAAAACTATCGCAAGTGCCAACAAAGCTGTCTTCATGCCAAAACCCTAACTAGATGATGTCAAGGTTCAATATGATGATGTCAAGGGCCTTCAAGGGCCAACGTCATGGTGGAAGGGAAAGAACCCCCTAGGTCCAATCTTGCCAAAGTGTCTCTGGTGGAACATCCTCCTTTTTCTTCAATGCAAGCCTTTGGTATCCCTCTGCCTCTGGATGGGGTCACAACATCCCTTTGGTGGAATTTTATCCCCATGGAGGTCCGAACTAATCATCTCCCCATATGTACCTGTCCATCGGGCATGGTCTTGCAACAAAAAAAAGTATTCCCTCCATGGGCTCATAAGTCATAGGGATCATAGCAATGTCAATCATGCCTAATAATCAAGTTACCCAAATATGTGCATCAAACCCCCCTTTACCCAGAAAAATGCTCAAAGTCGTAATGTCGTTTAACAAGCCAGGTTTGGAGAGGGTCTCAATACATCCAATTGGGATAATCCTCATTAGGTTTGGGGTGTTTCCCAGGTGAAGACCAATCTAGGTCATGTATATGTATGAGATGGTGCAGGGAATGTTTGGGCAAGGGGTGCAATGATAAAGGGGAAATGTAGGTCTTACCCATGGGTTCCTCTGTAGAGGGTGAGGTCATGGATGCGATTGTTTTCTATCCCATTCAATGCCTTTTAATCTTTGTCTTATTTCTTTTTCTTTTCAAAATAATAGCTGGAGGACACTGTCTTGGCATGGTGACCAATAGTGACAATGTTACCCACAAGCATTTCACAGAAATGAGAAGGTTGGCTCGTGATGAGACCCCCTTTCTCTTGGCTATGCCACCAAGAGCCATTACCCTGGTTTGGTGAACAGATGGATATTAGTGTCATACCGCTACATTCCCATGGACCTAATAGGTCGTCTCATGATGAGACCTCCTATCCACCAACTAGATCTTGAGTTTTATTTTATTTTACGGGTCCCTTTTTCTTGTTGAGAAGCTATTTATTGCTTTCTAGGGAATCCCGGGGCGAAGCATCTCAAGGTTTAATTTTGGATTTTAACTTTTTCCAGCTACTTTTACCCTCTGGGCCTTTATCCTCTTCTTCCCACAAGGCAAGGTACAACCCTTACTAGCTTGGAAAACCCAATGCTCGAACCAATGTAGGGGAAAGATGAGAGGGACAATGATGAAATGTGGTAAGTATGGAAGGAATGGACAATAACCTTTCATAGACCCACCTAGTGGAAACTCATCCCTAAGGGAACCAAATTACTAGGGAACTTTGTCATCCCCCTCAGGTATGGACAAGTTAAAGAGAATAATTTCCAAGCAAAAATCATGAAACAAAAGAGAATTCAATGCAGATATTCAAATATTTTGAGAACCAGAGTGACACATACCATGATACCCAGACTCATTACCTCATGGAGCAAGACCCACTACTACTTTAGAATCAGTCTGATGGGATGGATGTTGTTGCTTCTGATAGATAGGAGGAGCTGAAAAAAATATGGACCCTCCAGGGCCAAGCTCAAGTCATATGGCTCTTGGTACTCCATGTTATTGACCTGTGGGCCTCAAGACATAATCTCCTTAGTTATCCCTAGGATAGGGGATAACATGACCCATGTATGACACATTGACTTAGATAAACATTGGAGCATTGGACCTTGGATGAGGAGTGTTATTATCTTGGATCCATTCTTGTGGATCATCACCGCCTTGGAGCTTTACATGTGTCAATTGTAGGAGGAGTGATTCACATGTGTTTCCCAAAGTGTTTGTAGTAGGATGCTTGTAAGGGTTTAGAGCCACTTTTGTATTGTTGGTCTCCCTTACATATCATATATATAGAGTAAGGAGAGATTCATTCGCATCATCATCATTGTACTATTTTCTTTGCACTTGATTCTTGGAGTAAGGCACTAGTGTTCATGAGGAAACCCTCTAAGAAGTTATGAAGTCTAGAAAGGATGTCATTATTGGTAGCTTTCTCTTTTGAGATGCTTAGTTTGTTCTTATGAGCTAGATGTTGGAGACGATGATGTCATTGTGTATCACCATCATCACCTCATGTTTATATATGCAAGGAGAATACATTTTTAGTCTCTCTCTCTCTTGGAGATTCTTCTTTGTACTTTATCTATCTTGTGTTGAAGCACTAGGGTTCTTGAGCATTCTTGAAGTCTAGGGTTAGGGTTTCTACCATAAGGAGACAAGGAGTCAAGTTTTGGTGATAAATCCTATGGTTGTACTTGTTGAAAAATAAGCCACCACCATTCCAACAAGCTCGTTTTCCGCTGCATTTTATAGTTTCATCTTATTTCCTTATTGAATAGAAACCATTTTTTCTGTATCTCTGTTATTCTGTGTTAAAAATATTTTAATAATTTGTATTCATTTCGTTCTACTCATAAAAGCTGGATCAGTGGTACCAGAGTGGTCTTCTCCTTTCCGTCTTAATGCATGTCCCCAACGAGGTTAGAGTACAAAGAATTGGGTCTCGAGCTTGTTTCTCTTAAGGACAAAATCTCTCGCATGCCCAAGCGACCTCTCATGGCAGGAGAAAATAAAGATGATGGTACAGGAGATCTTTTCAAAATGTTTCTTGAGGAATCCCTCACGTAACAAAGTAACGAGATGATGGATAGTTTCTTGCAAATCCTTCGGCGACTACCAATAGGTGACACATCTTCCTCGAGCGGAGGCGCCACCCCCTTCAAGGTACAAATCAACTTTGATATTCCTATATTTGAAGGTCAGATAGACGCAAATGTTGTAGAAACGTGGTTGAATCTACTTGAAAATAGTATTTTTCTTTCCATAACTTTTAGAATAGAGAAAATATTACTTTTTCACTCCTCAAAGCTGTTCCCCATGTCAAAGATTGGTGGGAAACTTTCTGTGAGCAAAAGGAAACAGAGGAACCCTCATTATTTACAATCGTGGCCACCTAGGAATCCTTCAGGGATGCTATTAAGGAACAATACTACCCTATCGAAAGTTATGACGACTTGTATACCAAATGGACCACATTGCGGCAAGAAAGAGACCAAGCAGTGCCAAAGTTCACAAATATCTTCCATATCTTGCGCACCAAGCTAGGTATAAAATATTCAGAGTGACATCTGGTGCTCAAGTATCGTGGTGATTTGCATAGATACATCCAGACAAAAATGGAATTTATAGACATCTCCTCCTTGGGCACGACCTACCAATATGCCTTCAAAATCGGGCAGAAGCTCAAACAAAAGACATGGCAATTTGGGCCTGGGAACCCCGCACAACAAAATCTAGGAAGGGGTGGCCCCAACCCACAGAACAAAGGACATATCAAATATGGACAATATCAAGACAACTAGTCCATGCCGCAAGCAAAGAAGGACATTAGAAAGACAAAGAAAGATACCGGGAAGTGGTGCGACTTCCATAAGATCCCTTGGCATAACACTGGTGGCTGAAGTGAAAGCCTATGAATTAGATGCGGGTTCTGACTCTGAGTCAGAAACTAGAAAGGGGAAGATAGATCATTGACGCAGAACCCAGTGCCACCGTTGCTACCACCAAGCTCCATCTTGGTGAACCAGACGAGCCAGAAGAAGGTGAGTGCCTCTTCCATTCACAAATGTGGGTAAAAGGCACCCTGCTGCACTTCATCGTTGTTAGCGGTAGCCAGAAGAACCTCATCTCAGCAGAGGTCATCAAGCAACTGGCCCTGCCGACAATTCTGCAACCACAAATCTACACCATTGGATGGCTCCGCCAAGGAAGCGATCTCTGGATCAACCAACAGTGTCGACTGTTGTACGCCATCAAGCCATTCAAAAACAAGGTATTATGTGATGTTTCTCCTGTCGAAGTTTGTAATGTTCTTTTGTTCCAACCTTATTTATGGAAACGTCATGTTGTATATGAGTCTAGGCCTCGTAGTGTTATTATTACTTTGAACAAGAAATTGTACAGGATACCCGAGGCAGTCCCTCCTAGTGCTATTTCCTTGATCTCTACCAAGTAATGCAGGAAGGTCATCTCTCAGACAGAGAAATTTGTCTTCTTCATGATTCACTCTGAGAGTGAGCGAAAGATCGCAACCACATCCAGGGCCTCCATGACCGATCTCTTCACACAACAGAAGCAAGTGGATAAGGTCATGGAAGAATACTCATATATCTTCTCCCCTCCTACCGGGGTACCTCTACACTTCCAGGTCAAGCATCCCATCGATATGACCCCAGTCACACCACTACCTAATGGGCCAGTCTACAACCGCTCTATGTTATAAAATGAGGAGATCAAGAGGCAGATCTAAGAACTGCTCCACAAGGGGTACATATGCCTCATCTCATCACCTTGTGGGAGCCCAATCGTGCCGGTGTAGAAGAAAGATGAGACCTGGCGACTTTGCATTGATTACCGGGCCCTGAATAAAATCACAATCCAAAACCGATACCTGATTTCCTGAATCGATGACCTCCTTGATCAACTCACGGGAGCAAAATAATTCAGTAAGATTGATCTGAAGTCTGACTACCACTAGGTACCAATAGAACAAATATATGTATGGAAGACCGCCTTCAAGTCAAAATAAGGTATTTTTGAATGGTTGGTCATGCCGTTTGGTTTGAAAAATGCTCCAACAACTTTTATGAGGATGATGGATGATATCCTACGACCTTTCACCAATACTTTTGTAGTGGTGTATCTGGATGACATCCTCATCTACAACAAGACTTGGGCAGAACACTCGCAACATATTCAACAGGTTCTGCACAACCTGCGACAACACAAACTATATGCAAAATTGGAAAAATTCTCCTTCGACATGGACAGGGTCCATTACTTAGGATGCATCATTGATCGACATGGTGTGTATGTGGATTCAGCCAAGATCCAAGTCATCCATGATTGGCCAGCCCCAACCACTCTCATTGAACTTCAGAGCTTCTTGGGCCTCACCAATTTCTATTGCAGGTTCGTGTTGGGATTCTCTCATATCACATGGGCCCTCAACCAAGTAACTAGGGGTGGCAGTAAGGAAAAATTTGTGTGGGGCCTGTCCCAACAACAAGCCTTCTATGAATTGAAGAAGCGTTTGTGCTCATCCCCAGTACTTTCATTACTAGACCTCCAACATCCCTTTGAGATCGATATAGATGCTTCAGACTATGTTGTGGGCACCATTCTCACTCAACACAACCACCCTGTGGCATATCATAGTGAGACACTATTAGATGTTACCTGTAAGTACCCTACTTACGACAAAGAAATGTACTCCATTGTGAAATCCTGCCTCCAGTGGAGACATTACATTCTCGGGAAGGAGACAATCATCCACACTGATCACAAGCCACTACAATTCATGCAGACCCAAGGAAAATTACAGAATGTTCACCATCAGAAGTGGTCCACATACATACAACAGTTCCACCTCAACATCAAGTTTAAAATAGGAAGTACCAACCAAGTTGCTGATTGTGTCAGTCGACCTCCAGTAGTGACACTCACCACAGTTCTAGAATCTTATGGCCACGAGACCTCCAGTTGGACCCACCTCTATGAGACATACCTTGACTTCTCCACCACCTACCAAATGTTGGGTGACGAATCAGTGGTCGCTAATTTCCATGTTCAAGATGGGTTTTTGTGCTGTCTAGGCCATCTTTGCTTTCCATCAAGCGAGCACGCGAAGCTGATTTGGAAAGATCACTACAGTTGGGTGGCATGATACTTTGGCATCGAAAAGACAGTGGCAGTGCTGCAGAAACATTTATAGTGGCCGAAACTTTGACAGAATGTCAACAAGTATATCAGGTCCTGCATCGCTTGCGCTATTGCCAAACCGACCACTAAGAAACAAGGCCTGTACACCCCTCTGCCTACTCTTGATAGGTCATGGGAATCCATCTCAATGGACTACATGTTGGGCCTCCCATCCACCAAGAGGGGAAATGATTGTGTTTTTGTGGTTGTTGATCGTTTTCCGAAGATTGCGATTCTAGCCACCTGCAAGAAGAACATCATAGCATAATACACTACCAAGATCTTCTTTGAATGCATATGAGTACATTTTGGGATCCCACAAACCATTATCTTAGACCGTGACAATTGGTTCCTCAACACATTCTGGTCGAGCCTCTGGTCACTGCTGGATACCAAGCTCACCAAATCCATTGCCTTCCGCCCCCAAACAGATGGCCAAACTGAGGTCGTCAATAGAATGATCATACATATCCTGCACATGTACAACTCAAAACACCCCTGCACATGGGATGAGAGTCTTCCCTATGTCCAACATAGCTACAACCGAACCCTGCACAGATCAATCGGCCACAACCCCTTTCATGTGGGGCTGAGATTTGAACCATTGGGCCTCATGGATGTTGCACTACTTTTGGTGACCACCTCGATCGACTCATCCCCTGCTCCACCAGAAGCTGAAAAAGCCACCCGGTTCATTGAGTGGATCCAACACATTCGAAAAAAAGTTTAGGATATTCTAAAGAAGTCTAATGCCATGTACAAGCAGCACCATGATCACGATCGGGTGACACATAAGTTTCAGGTGGGAGACAAAGTTTGGTTGTACTTGCAGAAAGAATGCTTTATAGGGCCCCATCGAAAGCTTCGCCCACTCCGTTATGGGTCATACAAAATCACCAAGGCTATGGGTGACAATGATTTTGAGCTCAACATTTCCCCTTTCCTTGGTCTGCACCCAGTCTTCAACGTGGCTCTCCTTCGATCATATTTCCCTCCATTATTGGACACCTCAGAGATAGCAGAGCAGTTGACACCAACAATGCTCAACCATGACTGCATGCAACATGAATCTAGTGATACAATTGTGGATACACAGATCAAGGGAAATCAACATCAAAGGATCCAACTTTATTGAGTCGTCAAAGCAGGGCAACTCTTGCACCGAGGCAAGTGGCTCACTCGGGGCCAAATTCAACAAAAAATTTCTCATCTCATGGGGGAACTCAATGCAATGGAGACCATTTCTTCCTAAGGAGGGAGGATTGATCTAGGTGGATATCAGTGGCCACCCACCTTTTCCAACTCGCTCAAAACAATTTTCTGACAATTTTGGCAATTTACTATTTTTAGTAGTTTTCTGGGGCCATTTTGAGGGCCTAAATGAAGGTTTTTCGGGATCGAGCTTCTCAATGAAATTCGAAGAATTTTATTGAGCCCTCAAAATGAATCTCCTCGAAGATACCTTTCCAACGGGCTATCGTGCGCCTAAAACAACGATTGTATGCAAAAGTTACGACCTCGAGAAGTTGATGTACTAACTTACCCAAACGGGGCCCACACGACTTTTGACACTTCATCTCCTAGGGTTAGGTTTTTGGATATCTAGGGTTTTTGACATTCCTTCTTATTGTAAAAAGGCCTTCAAAGCCTCATTGTAATCATCTTCTTGCGAATGAGTGCAACCGTCACATCTCTTCTCAGAGATAAGACGCCACCATTCCAGCAAGCTTGTTTTCCGTTGCATTTTACAGTTTCATCTTATTTCCTTATTGAATAGAAAACCAGTTTTACTGTATCTCCGTTATTCTGTCTTAAGCATATTTTAATAATTTGTATTCATTTCATTTTGCTCATA
>JASDQU010753763.1:15355-28304 GCA_032191745.1 Picea mariana
AGGTTCTTGGCCAGCAGGTGAAGCTTCAGGTTCTTTTCCCCTCCTTCTGTTAGGGTATTCTCTTCTCTCAGGTGGGTCATACCTAGTCTTGAGTTGTCTTCCTGAGGCCCTCATGTTACTTTCCATATCTTCAGCATCATTAAACATGGCATCTAGGTCAGTTGAATTCCTCTTTGCTAAGTGAAGGGAAAATTAAAATTCAAATGCATCTACATATGTTACCATGACAGCTGGCTCAGATGGCTTAATAATCTCAGGAATCCTATGATAGAGCTTGCAAAATCTATTGGTGAATTAAGGGACTGTCTCATCATTATGTCTCTTAAGGGTATGAAACTTTGTCAGAGAATCTCTGTTATCTTTCTTAACCCCTCATCTTTTTAATAACTTCTCATGAAATTGTCCCAAATATCTAATAGAGTTATGAGGCAAGTTCTTAAACCACTTCCTAGTTTCTCCTTCTCAAGAATGGGTAAACATCCTAGAGAAGACATCATCCTCTACAACAGAGAAGTTATCAGTGTAGTCCTGGAAAGCAGTGAGGTGGTCTTCAACAGAAAGGCCATCCATCAGCACAGGAAGAGACATCCCAGTACGAGACATCGATCATTATAACATAACCACCACCCACTTTCGGAATTTATTTTGGTAACAGTAACAACTAGTTTCGAAGCATCATGTTAGTTGCAGGTGCATCAAAATTCATTAGTGAACTGATTCCCTCTAAGCCTTGGAAGATCAGGCGTGCCAAAGCACGTTGGCTGGAGGGAGCACTTTTCTAGTGGGACGAAGATCTCAGATTTGATTGGACCAGTCAAACGCAGCATGACAGTCAAGTGCAGGTGGTGTTCGTAAGGTCATAAATTGGGTCAGGTGAAACTCCTTCCCTATAAATAGCTCATGATCGAAGCATTGGTGAAACTACTATTTTCCATAGCATATATAGCGGCGTCGTTACCAAATAGATATAGATATAGGTCTATCATTAACAAATAGATTCCACCTTTCTCACGCTGAAGAGCTAGATGCATCGTCAGTCAAGTATAAAGCAGGTGGGAAATGAAAAAGATAGCTACAACATGGGACACATAGATCCAGAAACTAGGCACCACAACTTAAGAAAACATTATAGGGGAGGTCCATACAGTGGGTACAGGAACGAGAAACATATGTTTGATTGAACTGTCAAGCATAGTGGGCAACCACAAGCAAGAAATCGTGGTGCTTTTTAATGAAATACTGAATTTGCGACCAACTTTTCTTGATTCTATGGAGTCATGTCTTCTCTAAGAGAAAAATGTTCCCTCAAATTTGATACGGTCAAGGTCTTCTGGGTTGGCCCTATATTTATTCCCCTCAAAGCTTGCGTGTATGAAGGAAGGGTTGACCCTGACCTCAATCAAGACCATTTAGGACCCTACCTTACAACTTTATTTAAGTAAGGTGAAGGACCCTCACTGAACTCAAGGTTGTTACCTCGAAGGCTCACTAAGGTTTGTTTTCTCTTTCAGGACTGTTTGATTGAAAGGGTTTCTCCTTCCTTATGAATGATTTAAAGAGGTTGGCTCAGTATTGGAGTTGACCGGTGCAGGACCATATTAAGTATATGGTTGGCGTAGTATTGGAGTGAACCAATAGGCACACACAATTGGCTCATCGTAGGTAGACCAACTAATAAGGAGAGAGTCATATCTTCCCGCAACTCCTGAGAAAAGATTAAGACTGTCGCCATGCCGTCCGTAAATAAAGTGGTCCTCTTTTTCACTTTATCTTCTCATAGGTGCTCAAATGGGAAGGAGTTAAGAACTAATAATAACTTCTAAAGGAGTTTGTAGGGGTTTCTCCAAGGGTTTATTAGTGGAGCATATGACGTTTCCATTCCTCATTGTTGGAGCCCATAGTTCTTGTATAAAAACCCCTATAAAATATGTTTTGTGTCGCTGTCATGATAGATTGATCATCTAACCTGGAAATCTGCTAATTCTTGTTAGATAACCCGATGTTTCTGTCCTGAGAGAGCTTTCTGTTTATGAGGTTCTTAGGTTTGTTCTAAAGAGGTTCTTAGCGAGCTCTGAAGAGGGGTCTTCTTCTCGTTTCCAAGAGGTCTAATCAATGAATATAATGGGGTTCCTAGAAGTAACATGAAGTAGTTGCCAACATGCTATGAAGAGGGGTCTTATCATTCCCAGGCCGTCTATTAAAATATATCTATCCTTGGGTCGGAGATTTGGGGTTCTCCCCAACTAACCCTCTGATTGTTCTATGGACATATTGGCCTATGATTTGGGAAAACCCGAAGTTTGTATGGAATAATCGATGATCGGGTACCCGTGGTTTATGAGATAAAAACCCCAGATAATGAGGCTTTTCTGCCCTCTTTCGATAGATGATACAGGGGATGGAATAGTCAATACATAACCTCAAGGTACCATCTTTCTTCTTCACAAACAAGGTTGATGCTCCCCATGGAGATACACTCAGCCTAATGTAACCTTTATCTAACATTTCCTTCAACTGTACCTTCATCTCCACCAACTCTGGTGTTCTCATTTGGTAAGGCACTTTTGAAGTTGGTAATGCTTTAGGTACAATATCTATTTAGAAATCGAGATCTCTTTTTGGATGTATTCCTGGCACTTCCTCTGGAAATAGATCTTTGAATTCCCATAGTACTGGGTGATCCAACTTTTACCTCCTTTCTTTCTGATGAGCTAAGTACTTGTATATCATACAAGAAGCACCCTTTTCTACTAAAATTCTTTCTCTTTCTTGCTCTACTAGCTTGTTTCCACTCTAGCGTGGAAATTTCTGTTGATGCAAACCTCCACTTTGTTGACCCAATTGTGCACCTTTTCTTAGATTACTATGTGAAAAGGACTTGCATCCCTTCTTCTAGAATTCACTATTGTCCTTCCTCTTATAGTATTTTGAAGGATCTTGCTTATGCTTAGACTGACCATAGAAACAATTGGACTTCTGAACACTATCCTCCAATGTCTTTGGTTTTTCAAACTCAATTCGGTCTTGGTAGGACTGTGGAAATCCACTGAGAAAACGTTGCACTCTCACTTTCTCATCCTTGAGGTAAGTGAAATACCTCAACAACTCCAAAAACATCTTGGTGTATGCATCCATGGTAAGTTTACCCAACTTGTGCTCATGGAATTCCTTTATTTTATCATCATAATACTTCTTCGATAGGTATGCTTTTTAGAAGTATTTATCAAATTGCTTCCATGTCATCTTGCTTTCCTTCAATACCTTGATTTTCTTGAAGTATTCCCACCAAATGGAAGCTCCTTCATTCAAATTAAAGATGTTGATTCTTGCCTTAGTATTCTCGAAGTAATTATGCACCCGAAATTAATTCTTAAGACCAAACATCCATGCCTCGACTTCTTCTCCTTTCTTGATTTCTCCATTGAACACAAGAAAATTATCCTTCTTGAATTATTCAATCAAGGAGATCTGAGAATTATTCCTCTTTTTATTCTTCAAGACAATTGACTATGTGCCACTACCAGACTACTCAACCGAATTATTCTTCCTGCTAGATGATTCCATGGAAACACTTCCATTGGATCTTCCTTTCTTAGCACCCTGATGCCTATTTCTGGAATAGCTTCTTCTCACATCGTTGTGATCCATCCCGTGCTTTTAAGCATCTGAAGCGGTTTTCAACCTCTCCAACTGTTTGAACTCGCATTACTTAGGACTTCTTGCAAATTTATTTGAATCTCCGATAATATCTAGAGTAACATTGTATTCAACTCATCATGCTTGTCATGAGCTCTTATGAGCCTTTCATTATCTACTTTCAAACTTCTAATAGTGGCCATCAAATATGAAGGAGTTTCTCTATCCCTCCGACCATCATATTCCTCATCTTTGAGATGGGAGGTGTCATCCATACTATACTATGTCATTCACATATGTTTCCCTTCAGTACATCCTACGTGTTGAAACAACAACTATTATTAGTAATACATTGCCAATTTAAAACACACATGTTAAACAACATCAAAACTTTCTTAAACAGTTTGGTCTTTGTGACCCATTCAATCCTAGAGTTTGAACTCTTCTCGGATACAAATCTATGACACACTCGACCCCCTAAGGCTTACTTAGGTTGGTGGGATGTCGACTTTCCTCTTTCTCCTTTTGACTTTCCATCGGATTGAACAGTCATTCATGTGAGGACTTCTCTTTTCACACTTTAAACTATGATGGCCTTTGTTAATCCTCAGGGAGTTTCTCTCTTTAGATTAATTGAGTGTTCAAAGGTCTAAATGATCCAATTCATATGATCCAATCTTCTCATAATCCTCACATCAACGATCTATTCCCATTTGAACTTGTTGATCACTCAACACACCCTCAAAATTTTTGAAATTTTGGGGTACCACTCTTTATTTTAATTAAGTTGATTGTTGTTTCCATTAGTTCGAGAGTTTTGGTTTCTTTAATATTTCATGATTTTTGGGTCTAAACTTATTTGTCTACAAAAGAATAAACAATGTTATGTGTCCTTCCCAAAAACAAATCATATCCCAAGCAAATGGCTCAAGTAAGCAAGCTCAAACACTTTAAAGAATTGAGGAAATGAACTATCAAGTGAGTTAAACTGACAAGGTCGTGAGATAAGACAAAAGGAGGTGTTTTAAACAGAATATCAACGTGCACCTTGTATCCTCCCAACGCCCAATGGATGTGTCAATGTTGGGCATCTCCCATGGAACCTAGCACACTAGTCAAACTCTCTTTCCACTTCGCTCGACACGATCGTCGACCCACTAGTAAACACAAAGGAAACACACCAAGAACCCTTGCTATATCCACCATATGATACAAAGAGACTTTAGTTTGATTCATTCATCAACATCGAGATACGAATCCACTCATGAAATTAGAGGATTCCATGGGGGATGTTTGACAAAAGTCTGTTATAGAAGAATCCAATTCTTCTATAACATTCTTTCGTCAAACACATTGCAAATATTACCAATACACATGAAATAGAAAAGTCACCATGGAATTTTTATTATGAATGGATCCCAATCATAACAACAATACAATTCTTCTATTAAATGCTATGGCAACTTCAATACATCCAATAAACACACAATAATCAAACCAAAAACATGGAAATGCCACGACCTCCTCAATAGATGAAGATTCCTCCTACAAACTACATAAGGGCTAACTCCTAACCTCCAGACCCTCTCCAAGATGATGCCAAACCAGAAGATGAAGCTCAAGTGAAATTATTGGGTGGATCCTCCTCCTTGTCTATCTAAAGTGGATATTGCACCACCAAAACTAAACTACAATGGAAGGGTTTTTCCAAAACCCTAATGAAAACATTGGTTCAAGATCGCTCCAAAATGATCAATCCAAAACATAATGCTAAAGTGAAGTGTTACCCCTCCTTTTATTCTTCCTCTGTGCCCTTCTAGAACTTTCCCCTTTTGACTAAATCAAACATGACCCATATTCCCCCTTTTTAATTTTCACTTAAAGATTAAAGTCACTTTACTAATGCTTAGCAACTATTAATCTAAAAGTTACTTTATTATTTTTTAATTAAATGTCACTTTGGAAACATAACATCTCCTAGATAGGTGACATCAAATAAACCTCTTGAATCGTTTTTTCTTCACTGTCAAGCCTCATAAGTCATCTCCAATTGCAGAATAGGGGAACCCAAAAATGGGAACATGGCATAGACCTATCCATGGAGATAATTTGAAGGTAAGACAATAACAAGGGAAGCTTGGAAAGGAAAAGAATGAATTATAAGGAAAGAGAGGAAAATTCTTTGAAAATTTAGGAGATAAAGGCATTGTGAATGTTTGAAATGGCAAGAGGAAGAAATTGAATAAAAATATTGAGTAACAATAATGAACAATACAAGATTTTGGCAATTCTCACTTCATGTAGCCATTAATAATTAATATATCAACTATTTTCCCATACTTCACTCTCTTCCAAGTCACTAAAAACATCGAAGGTGTATGAGGTAAGACCCTATGAAATAACACCTTCTCAGTAGTGATCCATCACCCACCTATATTTTTCATCCATATTTTCTAAATACAAGGGAAGTAGTGATCCATCACCCACCTATAATTTTCATCCATATTTTCTAAATACAAGGGAAGTTTCCCATGAGACAATTTCGCCAATAAATGAAATATTTGATCATGACACAAGTTTTATTGACTAATTAATTAATATCATGGAAGGGGAAAGTTAGTGAGATCCCCAACCAACATTTGAAATATGTAATTAAATAACCTCCTTCCATAGTTCAATATTTTTTTCCTTTTCACAAATTTATTAAAATTTTAAAATCATGCTTGACATGAAGAAATTGCATCCTTTCAAAGTGTTTCCAAATAAAAATGTTCTATAGAGAATCCAAACTAAAAAGGGAGAGGAGGGGACATGATTTATTTTAAAAATTGGTTAATAGTACTTTACCAAATATAGGTAGTTTAAATGACAATTAACAAAATATATTTGAATAGTTTACTTTAATCAAATCTTTTTCCGATTCTTGTAAGAGTAATATTCTCACAATAATGTTCCGAAATGTTACAACTATAACAGCGATATAATGTTTGTTCTCAGTCTGAAATCTGGTTGTAAGTCTTAATTAATTTTAATTAATCATAATTTAATATAAAAAGGGAAATATTTGTAGTATAACACATTGTAGTTGAAATGCAGAGATTACAAAAATTGTTAGTAATAGATTTAACCAAAATTGATTCTTTATTTGTGGAATACATAAAATACATATTTCTGCAAAAACTTCATTGTGATATTTCTTACATGAATAAATTCTAATAAATTGTTAACCTAATAAATTTTTTACATGAATAATTTATAATAAATTATTAATATAATAAAAGAAAAAAATATTTCATAACTAAATTTGATATGGTAATATCTTGTCACTATTGGTTGTGTTATTGAAGGATATTTTTTCTATTTTACTACCATTGTCTAAGCTTTATTTGTTTTTTATGGCTATTTTTATCAATCTCGATTTGTCTTGATCTAAGGATTTTAATTATTCTTGTGTCTCATCTTCTTTAGCCCGATCCATCCAACTCGCCTTAGTCCATGGGCTAAGCGGGGGTTTTGCATCATGATCTGGGTTTGAGAGAAGAGGAGGTTCCTCTTCCACCAAACCTTGTTGTGTCGATCCTTGCTGAGATTAAGTGTCTTATTTTGATGGAATATCCCTAGTTTTCTTTGAATCTATTGATTTATCTCTAATTTCCTCTGGAATCACTTTTGTCTCTTCCATGGGATGGTCCAATTCAAGTGGATCTCCCTTGGTAATCAATTGATGTTCCTTTTTTTCTCCAACCCACCATGTTGGTTTTCATTAATGATTCCTAACTTGTCTAGGCCTTTTTGGGAAATTTGCTACTAAATGCCTTGTTTCATAGCAAGATCTACAACAAAAATGAAACATGTTCATAACCAAGATTTTGCGTCTAGGAATAGTTTTCATATGTCAAAATTGTTTCTTCCAAAACCCTTTGTTGAAGTCCATTTCCACACATATTTGGGCGCATGTAGTGGTTCTTCGATTCTTTGTTTTAGAACTTATGTAATAATGTCTTCCAAGGGCTTTGTCAATGGATCCAAGAGAGTGTGAACCCAAAAAATGCAAAGGTAGATTTGGATGTATAACCCACATAGGAGCCGAGGAAAGTGTATGTCATTAGATTGACAGATGAAGTGCATGATTTTATACATAATCCCATTTTCCCCCAAAACTAGGGTCCATAGTTTAAAATCAAATCCTTGTCTTCTACAAGATCAAAATCAATAATGAAGAATCCATTTGCATAGAGATACAAAAAAATCCTCTTTTAACTCAGGTTTTAGGAGTTCAAAATCCATTTGTGTATATCAAATAAACGAGGCCAAAGACCATTAAAAAAACACACAAAATTATTAATAATGTAATAAACTTATTACACTACAACGTATTTCACTATAAAAATGGTTATGGTTGAAGCCTCCTAAACCAAAAGATAAAAAAACACAAAACATAAGACATTCTCCACAATATCATTATAAAAAACCTTAACAATATCATTATAAAAAACCTTACTCATTAAGAAGAGGAGGATTGAAAACGATCTGCTAGGGTTTAGGGTTTCTGCTGCTTTGCTACAACTGTTCGCCTCATCGGGGCGCATGAATCTAAAGGAAGGAGGGTCGAGAGGCCCCTCCTACAGCAAGGCAACGACGAATGTAAGCATTGGAGAGGGTTCCAAGTGGCCCACCTTCGAACCTCCTCCCGATCTACGCTCAAAGTTATTGGTCGAGGGAACCTTCAAAGACAAAGAGATGGACATTGACTCAGGGAAAGTGCCAACACCCGCAAGTGCATCAAGACCATGGCTACCAAGCGAGTGTATTCCACAAGCACCACATGCCCCAAAATACATTATTAGTTCACCTCGCATTGAGGAACAAAAACAATATATGAGAGATTACGCCTTAGTATGCAAATCTTTAGGGCTCTGGCCCTCAGAATGGGACCTGATCAAATGGATACAACATTGGTGGAAGCCCAAGGGACATTATGAGCTGCAATTGGGCTCCAATGGTTTCTTCACCATCATCCTGCACAACCTAGAGGATCGAAACCACATTTTTTATGGAGGGCCGTATTTTTTCAACTCAACGAGACTCTTCTTGAGGTTCTGGACAAAGAAATTTAGCCTTGAAACTGAAGACTTTGTACATGAACCAGTGTGGATCAAACTATATTCCCTACCTCAGGAATTCTGGCTGGAGGAGGTTCTTGCAGGTATAGGCAACACCATTGGCATCTATGTTAAATCTTCGGAGGCCACTAAGAAAAGATGATACATTTCATATGCGCGTATCTATGTATACCTGAATATAGCCAAGCCTCTCCCAGGATCCATAGCCCTAGAATACTACATTGAGGACTGGATGCAAACCATTGACTATGAACATATTCCGTTCAGGTGCAGAAAATGCCATGAGCACGAACATCTTTTTAGAGACTGCCCCCTCAATGCCACAAAAAAAGAGGGGTACTCAGATGTCGTCAAAGACAAGGATGGCTTCGCTCAGGCGCCTAGAAAGCGTAGACAAGGAGGAAGAAAGTAGACAACCCAGGAAAGTAAATATCCATCCACCAACAACAAATATGTGATCCTACAAGATCAACCGGAGAACCCCTCAGACCCCAAAGAGACGCAGACAGAGAAAACACCGCAGCAAATGTGCAAAGGGAAAGAAAAAGCACTGCTAGAGTCAAACCCAAACACATCCCCAACAGACCCCACAACTCGAATGGGGGATCAACGAGAAGCAGAGGATGGGGATGTCACGATGGATCTTGATGAGAAAGAACTAGCCGATGTTGAACTAAAGCACCTAGAGCAAGCGTATCGGCACCAGAAATTGTACACCATACCTCCAAATCAACTATGAAAAGTGCACAAGGTATTCCTCAACTCCTCATCCAGATCCACAACTAGATCTAGTACGGGTTTGGGAATACAAGGGAATCATCCAAAGGACCAGTGTAAGCCTCAGAAAGATGAAAAGAAGAGAGGAAGGAAGTCGACGAACAAGCTCATACAAGAGATAGGTCACTTCATGGTGAACTCTAGTCAGATCCGCCTCATCTCAGAAAGATTCCCCCCTCTCCCCTCCCCCTCCTCCTCATGAAGATCATCTCCTAGAATATAAGAGGTCTCAATAGACGTAGCAAGCAAAAACTACTATGAGATTTGATCTTAGCAGAGAAACAGGACATAATGATGCTCCAAGAAACAAAATGCGCTACTGAAGACATAGATAGGCTTCTCCCCTATTGTTGGAAGCAAGGGAAAGAGATATCCATAGTGGCCACAGGCACAGTCGAAGGCCTAGCTGTACTATGGAACCCCAACACAACCATTATGGAAACCTTCATCACAACCAAATGGTCTATCACGGCCGCCTACAGGCTCATCAACTCCAATAAACCTAGCCACCTCTCCAATGTCTACAGATCGGCCAACTCCAGGGATAAGCAAGGCTTCCTTAGTAACCTGGAGTACCTTTATACCTTAACCAAGGATAGCAGATGGATTGTAGGGGGGGACTTCAACCTGATACACAACCTAGATGAAAAAAAGGAGGAACCCGACGCCTGGAACAAGAATCAAGTGACTTCAAAAATCTTATAGAGAACACTGACCTCATTGATCTAGAAACCCCCAGTGGCACCTTCACCTCGACAAACAGGAGAACTTGAATACATCAAATAGCCTGCAGACTGGATCAATTCCTAATATCGGACTCCCTCCTGTTGGAAGGCACAGCTCTTGAGGCAAGCATACTGGACTTTTAGGGGTCGGATCACTAGCCCATTCAGCTATGGCTGGATGTGACAGCCACCTCGGGTCATAAACCCTTCAGGTTTGAGCAGTTCTGGCTCAGCCACCCAGATTTTCACAAAAATATCCATGAGTAGTGGACAGAGGAAGCAATACCTCACAACTCCAAGATGTACCGATTCCAACAAAATCTCAAGAATCTCAAGCAACAGCCCAGACTCTAGAAAAGGCAAACCTTTGGCAATATTTTCAACTCCCAAAAGTAGCTGACAACTCAAATGAGCATGGTACAAAGATAGATCTAGGAGCATGGACTCACTGAAGATCTTAAAACCCAGTAAGCAGTTATAAGCCAATAGTTGGGGGCCAAGAAATCCCAAGAAGAGATTCTGTGGAAACAAAAATCTTGCATCCAATGGCTCAAGGAGGGTGACCAAAAAGCCAATTTTTTTTATAGCTCCACCCTTCAACGATGGCATACCAACCGAATCACGCAGTTAACCTCCAACAATGGCCAACTCATCCATTCTCATGAGGATTTGGAAAAAGAACTAGTTTCTTACTACAAAGACCTCCTTGCGAAGCCCCTACAGAACAAATCTGAAGCCATTACCAAGGTCACACAACACATACTCACCCTAATCACTCACGAACATAATGCAGCCCTTCTCAGGCCCATCGCTCTCGAGGAATTAGATCAAGTGCTCCAGGACACCCCCAAAGGAAAGGCTCCAGGACCAGATGGATTTACTAGGGACTTCTTCCATCACTGCTGGCAGATGAGCAGGGAAGAGGTATGGGAAATCATTGAAGACTCCATATCTTCAGGGCAAGTCCTCTCGACTCTCAACGCGACTTTTCTCACCCTCATTCCCAAAGAGGGATAGATTAATCACCCCAAGCAGTTCTGACCCATCGCTCTGTGCAACGTCATCTATAAACTCCTAACCAAAGTGATTGCCAGACGACTCAAGCCCATCCTACCACTGATCATCTCTCCAAATCAATTGGGCTATGTGGAAGGAAGGCAAATCCTGGACAATTTCATACTAGTGCATGAAGTGATTCACTCCTTGCAGAAGACCCACATGTCAGGTATGCTCCTAAAACTGGATCTCTCTAAAGCCTTTGTCAAGTTAAGCTGGGAATACATGCATGCAATGCTCCTTGCCTTTGGTTTCGACCACACTTGGGTAGAGTGGATTTTAAATCTTACCTCCTCTACTTTCTTTTCTATCCTGGTCAATGGGGTCCCATATCTTCCTTTTTCTCCCTCTAGAGGAATCAGACAAGGCGACCCTCTGTCCCATTTCCTCTTCATTATTATGTCCGAGGGTCTCAGTCGTTCCATTCACGCCGCCATAGAAAATAATTCATTGACTAGTCTCCCCCTGCACAATATTTCTCCCCCGATCTCTCACAGCCAATTTGTTGACGATACCCTCATGATGGGCTCCCCCACAGTAAGGGAAGCCCACTCTTTCCTCTCTATCCTTCAAACTTTTTGTGATGCTTCAGGACTGGACTTTAACAAAGACAAGTCCCATATTTTCTTCTTCAATACTCCATCTCTGATTCAACGCCATATCTCTGAAATCCTTGGCTTCACCCGAAGCTCCCTTCCATCCAAATACCTCGGCATCCCCTTGCTAGACAACGCCCTTAGGAACAGTTCGTGGGAGAATATCCTCTCCTCCTTCACCAAGAGGCTCTCTTCTTGGACCTACAAAGCCCTCAATATCCCCAATCGCCTCATTCTCCTTAAATCCGTGCTTCAAGCCCTACCTGTCTATACCTTTTCTGCTCTTGCGACCCCAAACTTTGTCCTTATGACCATCAAAAACTTGCAAAGGAATTTCCTTTGGCAAGGCCTTAAAACAGGGAAAAAATTAGCACTTATCAGCTGGGATAAACTCTGCAAACCCAAAGCTCAAGGTGGCCTTGGTTTAAGGGACCCCTCATCCATGAACAAAATCCTAAGTGCTAAGGTCTCGTGGAGGTGGCTAAAAAAAACTCAATATTTGTGGGCCAAGCTCAGGAGAAGGAAATATGCACCCAACATGGTGGATAGAAACTTGATCAAATGGAATGGGGACAAACCTCGATCCCTAATTTGGGCGGCAACCAAGAAGAATTGACACCTCATTACAAGTCACGCCTTCTGGGAAATTGGAAATGGGAAAACAACTATGTTTTGGAAAGATTCATGGCAGTAGTGGCCAATTCTGGAGCACGAAGACTGGGCTAACACTTTCAGCATCCCATCCACACATGCAGACCTAGAAAGCGTGGCAGACTACTGGAAGGACACCCCAACAGAGGCCACCTGGAGATGTTGGAATTGAAACAAGGAGTACCTGAATTTAGAGGCACACGTGGACCTTTAGCCCTGGCTCAGCGAAATCAATAAACAAAAAATCCCCATTCTGACAGGTGAGGACATTCTGCGATGGGGATACTCCCCAAGGGGCACCTTCAGCATAAAAGAGGCCTATGCCATTAAAACTCACTCAGACTCATTTCCACCAATGAAGGAATGGAGCAAAATATGGTCCTTG
>JASDQU010753764.1:10158-21112 GCA_032191745.1 Picea mariana
TAAAGATAAGTTATTTGCAAGTTAAAAGGATTATTTCTTAAACCACCATCATTGCATTAAACCATGTGATATTGCATTAGAACATGTGTTATGAAATTTGAAAGATTATAGCATGTAAGTAATATTATGCCCCAAGGGCTTAAGCTAAGATCTAGTATGTGTATGATATCTACCTCTAGAGAATTTTAAACATATAAGCATAAGGAAATCATCAACACATTACTAATCTAGCCATACGATATTGGGAATGTCTCACCCAAGGTGTAGGCAACCATTAAGAAAATAACTTGAAATGAAAAGCAAAAAACAAAACCACTCACAATGGCACAAGGTGGAGGCAAGCCTACCTTTGTTGTGCCAAAGAGGGTTTGGAAGCAAGAGAATGACTTTAGAAATGCTAGAAACAAAAGGGAAAGGGTGAGTTTTTGTTACTCAATCAATGGAGAAGTTCTTGAGGTGTTGTATGACCGAAAATGGGCAGCATAACCCTTATAACTGGTAAGAACCTGCAAAAACCAGCAAGCTATTGCTTGTTGGAAATGCTGCACAACACACCACAAGTCAAGAAAAATTTCTGTTTTTATGCATAAATTTTTCACATACAGGTATCCCAATAAAAGTAGATTTAATGTGACCTATCTATGATTGTTAGAAAACTGAAATATGGAGAGAATGAGTAAAGAAATTAGATCTGAAAAGCAATGGAGTTTAGGTAGGCCTTAAGAGTAGACTCTTCCTTGAGGCTAGCCCAATAAAACCCTAGAGGTAAACCTGCAAAAGTTGTGAGAAAAGCTACAAAAATAGATAGAATGTGAGTAGATCTAGATGGTAAAACAAAATACTTTGAAATACCCAAATGAACACTTCACTAGATCTATGATAATACTACCACAAATCTATCCAATCAAAATACTTTGCTTGGAGCTTCTACTCTAGATTTATAAACTTGAAGCAAGAATGAGAGAGAAAAATAGAACAAGATCACCTCAATAGTAGCAAGAAGCAACAAGAATACTCTTTGTTTCTTCAAATCCTCCAAATCCTTTCTATTACTCAAGAGAAGAGTCTTGTAACAACATGTTGCTCCAACACTCTCAAGAGCAAAATGGAAAAGAAGCACAATGAACAAGAGAGAGAGAGAGATGAAGGGAAAATCCAATAGCATAACAATAGCTCAAGATATGGTATCAAATGAGTGAGGGAGGGGTTCTATTTATACTTGGGAAGACAAATCTACCCCTCTTGGATGAGTTCAAGTGTCACACATCAAAGAAAAGTCACTTTTAGGGTTTTGGTAAGTTAGGGTTTTGGCATGGATGGATGAAGTGGAAATGAGTTGCAGTGAGTTGGAAAGGCTTTGATAAGTGAAATGATGAGTTGTAGGGTCTAGGGAGACACACCAAGGGATATAATAAGTCTCCCATTAATTTTTTTATTATTTTTTCACTTTTTGGAGACTTTCTAGAAGGGAGGCACACCACTCTAGGAAAAGTGACGTTTTTGCTTAATGGCTAGGTGAGGGGGTGATGTGAGGGTTGGAAAAGGTTAGGAAAGGTTAGGAAAAATATCTCACACACTTTTCCATCATTACTTTACCCCATTTGCTCAAAATTACAAAAATGACATTTTTCCTATGTCATGATTTACCAATTAAAATTGTTGTTTTGATTGACTAAGATTCCCGGTGAACAAACACCTAGCAAAAGTTGTCCGACTGAGCTGAAACTTGGTCCAAGGGTGTAGGGGGTCTCATTCCATTTCTTTTGAGCATAAATACCCCTATTAAAAACCCAAGGAACTAGTTTTTACAATATTTGCTCAAAAACAATTAATTAATTAAATAATTAAACCTTCAACCTTAGGAAAATTTAATTAATTTAATTAATTAAAAAAAAACTATCTAGACTCGATGGAATTTTGCGAAACTTTCTAAGTTGTCATACATGGTCATTTACATCATTCCTAAACAATAGATACCAGAAGATAATCCCATTAGAACGCCTTTCACCACTTTGGAGGAATTATTGCTGGTGGGAGGGAAAAACTCAAGGGAAATTAATAAGGCTAAAAAGCCCAATTAATAACCTGAGGATAAAAAACCCTCGATGAGAGGAACTCTCCTAATAAAGAAATCCCAAGGTAACTGACCTAACTATGACCCATGCAGACTTATTACATTATTAACCCACACAGGGGTGCGGAAATTCTGTTTACAAAAATATGTGCTGGAGGCATAAATTGCCCAGTAGAACCAAATTGTCTTCAACATATTAGCATCTGATGATGCATCTCTTCATGGCACATGGAGTTGACCCCCTAGTTGAATAAGCAGTCAATAGTAGTAAGACAAAGTACAAACAAAAACCACCACTACTTTTCCTTATGGTATCCAAGATCGCCAAAAACACAACTCTCTAAAGGATGGGCCTTTCAAAAAGACTTTGGAACTTTTTTCTTTTGTTTGGGTAAGTAAAAGAATTATATTATCACCATGTATAGAATACAATATTTTAAACAAATGCTCTTGTTATCAATGTGACTTAGTCCTGATTTGTAAATTATTCAGCCCTTGTACATGAATCAAATAAATTTTGAACTAAATTTATAAAATTTTCATGACATATTTAGATATTCAAAATTTAACAGTGCCATGATTGACCATTACAACATTCTACTCTTTGAAATGATCATACTTAAAAGTAAGATAACTAGTAGAAGCACTTTTCAATGTTTCTTAAAAAACCCAAAATCCAAAAACACATGCTTGATATCATTACATTTCCCACTTTGGATGCATAAAACCATATAAAAAGACCATTCCTAGCTAATCCCTTTTGTTTCACCATTCCCTTGAGAAGAACCTTCCAATCAAGAACTCTAAATTTGAAGGCGCTAGGAGTGATCTGAATAGTGTCAATTTGCTTCAACCAACCTAAATTTCCTTTAGAACCACCCTCTAAAATTTCTCACATGACCCATTGCCCAAGCTATTGAAGGCATTGGTATTCACCACTCCCCAACCACTTTAAATCAATTTCCATTTTTCCATTTTGTTCATGTTGCTAAGCTCTCTTTCACTCTCACTACTACTTCATAAACATTGAGCCTAATAACCCATATAGGGAAACCCTCATTGGTTAGGAATCCATTTATTCTACCCTAAAGTGCAAAGGATTGTTGATGAGGTGATAGTGGCCAACCTCCTAAGTTACACAAAGTGCCCTATCTTTGGGACTTTAAACTAAAGGTGTTAGTTTGTGTGGTAACAAGTGGTAACACTATTAAATCCTTTCCAAACTAATATAGTTTGTCTCATTGGGAAACCAACAAGAGGAGAAATACAAGTCTCCAAACATTATTTTCTTTATGGAAACTCATGAGACTAGAAAGAAACTACTACCCAAGTTTATGAGATATTCTTGGATTCCAATGAATTGACTAGTTCTCTAACATGGAACCAAAGGTTCATGTAAAGTGGCTTGTCTATTCAAAGAGGTGATCCACTCCATATACATGGAAAGTACCTCACATGTATTGGGCATATGGGGTTAAAAGAGAGAAAAACCCAAGGATCCTTTCATATTTTAACCACTGAATGTAGGTGTAGATCTCTACAAATCCTTGCTGTTATAATATTATGAAGATGAAAAATGAAACTACTAACATAGCTAGCAAAAAATTCTAGTTCCTTTCAAGACTTTCTTTCCATACAATGAAATCAAGTGTAGAATAACATTTTTATGAACAAGAAATTCCAATGATAGACACCAAAAGAACATATGATATTACCTGGTTTATAGCTTGTCCTTTCTAGTGATCACAACATCCCATGAGTATTGATATGCAAAAACTTGTAGCTAAATACTCAAGAAATTTTCTTCATTCAGCCATCCACAATGTTCAAAAAGAAATAGACAATAGACAATAGTAATATGAGTTCTCTTTTCAATCCTCTAACAACCATTACAAATGAGAGGGGGTCTCTTCAAATAGAGGAAGCGCCAAACCCTCTTGAAATAAAATAATGTTATTTTTCTAACTAATTAGGGAGAAAATATTAAAATATTAATGGTAGTGCCGCATAGACATAAAAAATATTTTCTAATAGCCAAGTAAGGAGTCTGAATCACTCATGAGAGGGCTTAGTTTCTCTCTCTAAAGGTTGACCTCTCCAAAAAATAGTAAATCACAACTTGGCACGTGTGAGAAAAATGAAGAGATTCCATGAGATCTAGCTGCCAAGTGTCCCATCGATCCAAGAGAGGGAAAAGTAGTGGCTGCCAACTGTCATATGCTGTCCCAAAATAGCTGTAACAGCTAGTCAACTTTCTATTTTTAACCATTTGGCTCACTTTCCAAGTCAAACCTGCTGGTCAAACCCTCTAACAACTATCACATGTTCAAATAGTGAATCAAGTGAGCATGCATGTGTCTACAAAGAGGTAATGGAGAATTCAATCTATCCTTAAATGAGTCCGCCCCCTCTCTCTTGCCAAATATTAATAAAATAATGATTTATAACCTCCACATATGTGTTAAAAGAGGTTTGCCCCACCTAGAGCACAATGTCTTCATAAAATGTTGTTTTCCTAGTAAATACATGATTACAAATACTCGAGTGCCCATGTTAGCAATGAAGCATGTGTGAATTAAATAATTAATGATTAAAACCTTAGTAGAACATAGACATTAATCTCAAAAAGTGCAAGAGCGCACCACATCCACTAGAAAGCTCACACATGAACCCAATATGTTTTGCTCATCAAAGAAATATATTATATAGCTGCCGGAGTGCAAAAAAGGTGGCGATGATGTCCAAATAACATAAGGGGGAATGTAGCACACACCCTCCTAACCAAAACACCATCATGGGGTCATCCATATACTGAAAATGATGAAGTATACCATCGCAACTAATGATAGGGGCATGGATTGATTACTTTGCATTGGATGCCTTTCTTGAAAGCACCATAGCACATGTTGTAACCGTTCGTTACTAGGAAATATTAATATTTCTCGGTCAACCATAAGGGTAGTGCCTTGAAAGGTATGTGCTTCCATAATATGCCACCTGGAAACTACTAACAAGCATTTGATGATTGTAAATGCATGGTCATTGATAAAAATTCTTTGAAATATAGGCTCATGTATGATCCCACTAAAACTGCAAATGACCCTGAAATCCTTTTGTTGTCTTCCTTATACACACTTGCAAACGTGGGCTAAGTCCAATCCACTTAGTGTGTCCTTGGAGGCACAATGCCTAGATTCAAATCCCATTGTCACCTCGACTTGAACCTCTTTCGTCTAGGCTTACTCCTAGGGAAGCCAAGGGGGGTAGACCCTAGTTACTATGTGAAATTAAGAGTTAATTATAGGAGTTGATTTTAGTTGATTAAAGGTTTGGGGATCTAGCCTATATGCAAAAGCAACAATGCAAAGTGCAAGACTTTAAATGCAAAATAATTCATTTCCCTAAGTCCACTAAGACTAGTGCCTAAGATTGGGCAAGGGGTCAACTATGTTAAAGGGAGTTTAGATTTTACAAAGATTACAACCAAATTTACAAAATAAAACTAGATACAAGATTCTACAATTAAGACTAGATACAAAAGAATGAAAGAAACAACTATCTACAAAGTTAAAGTGTAAACTAAGAGATAGAACAATGAAGATACAATAGATACAAATTATACAAAACAAAGCAACTAACTTGCAACTAACTTGTAAAGAAACTTGAATGTGCAGGTAAAGAAGATATTGCTCAAAAGGAAAGTAGTACACAACACATAGCGCCAACTATCCCAAACAGGAGTGCCTCCAAAGGATGTGCAACTCAAGGGGAAGTTTCACTGGCATACACAACAACAAGCCCCAAGCAATGAAGAAGCCTCCAAAGGATGCACAACTTTAGTTCACTTAGTCAAACCCACAAAATGCTTAAAGTAAAATTGCATGTAGATGTAAAAGTAAAGTGTTTGCAATGTAACTTAAGCATAACCCATAAATATACCAATGTAGATTGCCAAGGTTAAGTGGATTGATTAGGATTAGTTAAGTTGTTAATGTGAAGTGTGAATCCTAGACTAAGTGACAACCCAAGAACTCTCCCCGCTTGTACCAAATGAATTGTTGGGTGCTCAATAAGTGAGGCAAACAAGGCCACACCCTAGCTTCACAGGTCAATCCAGGAACAAAAGTACTCCACAGGGACGACACCTAGTGCCGTGAGACCGTCCCCGATCTAGCACCCCCCGCTTCTTCCTTAAGTTCCCTTTTTGTTGGTAAAGTTGAGACAGTGGTTGGTGACCTATTAAACTAGGTAGATTTTAGGCCCTAAGAGACTAAGGTAAATTGAGCTTAAGTTAGATTAGTTGAAGGTGATTGCAATGTAGTGCTTGTAAGATAAAATGTGCTTGCAATGAAAGTACTTGAAAGATAAAGACTTTGAAATGTAAAGTACTTAAAAGGAAATTACAAGAAACTCAATTGCTTGAAAGAAATAACAAGATTATACAATGCTTATAAAAATGGATTGCAAGACATAAAAGAAAGTACTTGAAAGATTATAACTTAAAAGCAAAGTACTTAAAAGTAAAATATGACTTGCAATGAAAAAGAAAGAGCAAGATAAGCACCATGCCTCCATGGGCCTAAACTAGCATAATATGGTTACTTCTAGATCTAGATTATTTTAGACCATTAAGCACATGAAATAAGCAAATACCATATACTAGCCTAGCCTAGCCTTACGATTTTGGGGGTTGGCTTACCCAAGCTCACTCCAAAGTGTAGGCAAACAAGAGAAAAACAAATGATTGAAATGAAAACTAATCTAACAACCACAAAAAGTGTACAAAATGGAGGACAAAGCCTTTCGGTTTTGTGCACAAGTGGGTGAATTAAAAAAAATACTAAAAACTTGAAGGAAAATCCTAGCCTCTCAACCTTGTCCTAATGACAAGTGGGGCAAACAATAAAAAATAACTTGCTGAAAATGAAAACTAATTCCTAGCCTTACGTTTTTGGGGGTTGGCTTAGCCAAGCTCTCACCAAGGTGTAGGCAACTTGTAAAAAAAGTAAATGCAGAAAATTGTTACAATGACAGAAGGCAAGCCCTTGGGATTCTCTTGGGTTTGCTTACAATGTGTAGAATAGAAGAGAAAGAGAGGGTATTGGTTACCCAACTTTGGGAGGTTGATCTCTATCTTCTTGTGGCCCCAAATGGCCTCTTGGACACCTCCTTGGTCACTAACCTGCAAAAAACCAGCAAGCAAAAGCTTGCTGGAAATGCTGCAAAAGTGACACAAATGTTAAGAAATTTTTTGCTTTTTACACAGAAAGTTTCTACAGTAAATTACAACAAGTATTTTAAATTTAAATGACCTATTATAAGTGTTAGTATGCCCCAAATATGAAAGGAAATAGCATAAATAAATTGCAGAAAAGTTTAAGAGGTGAAAATGGTATTTTCCAAATCTGAAATTGCCTTTCCCAACACTAGAATTGACCCGCAAAATGTTAGCAAGCTACAAGAAAGAAAGAGATATGAGCATATATGTCAAATCTACAAAATACTTTGCAAGATAAACAATATACTCAATGTAAATTAACAATAATACTATTGCTAACCTACCTAAGAAAAAGACTTTGCTTGGGATCTCTACTCTAAGCAAATAGAATACATAAACAACTAAAGAACAAGTCACCTCCCAAAATAGTAGATGCACAAAGAGGACTCTTCACACATCAATGGCCTCCAAAGTTTTTCTATTAATCCAAAGTAGGATATTGCTGCAAATACTTGCAACAAGCTCCTCTCCAAAAGAAATGAGCAAGAGTGAGCAAGAGAGAAAGATGGGAGAGATGGGAAAGATGGGAGAAATTTGAGCATAGTAACAGTATCAAAAGAATTGGTGAGAAATGAGGAGGGGAGGGGTTTCATTTACACTTGGGGAGCTAGATCTACCCCTCTTGGATCTCTTCCAAGTGTCAAATCAAGAGCTAGACTGAGCATCTCAAGGAGGGGGGCGCAACTCTAGGGTTAGGGTTTTGGATTGTGAGTGGTGGATGAGTTGGCAAGCATTTTCTTGGTCAAATGAGTGATTTGGAGGCTCTAGGGAGGCGCACTAGGAGAGAGAGGGCCCACTTTCCTTTATTTTTTCATTTTATTTAGTTTCCTCAAGGAGGGGGGCGCAACTTCCCTAGGGTGAACAACTTTAAGTTGTGGTGGCTAGGTGGAAAGGGGGAATGAGGGTTAGAAAAGGATTAGAATGGATTAATTAGAGGTTTAGGCATCATCTCCCATCTTTTCTCTAACCATTTTGCTTAATTTTACAAAAATTGACATTTTGACTATGTCAATACTAGCAATTAAATTGTTGTTTTGGACTGACTTAGACTCCTCATGGACAAACACCTAGCAAAACTTGTCCAATTGATCTGAAACTTAGTCCAAGGGTGTAGGGGGTCTCATTCCATTTATTTTGAGCACAAATACCCCTATCAAAAGCCCAAGGACCTAGTTTTTACATTTTTTTATCAAAAATTAATTAAATTACCATTAATTGGGTAATTTAAAAAAAAAAAATTATCTAGATTCGACAGAATTCCGCAAGACTCTAGGATATGTCTAACATGGTCATTTACAATATTCCTAGACACTAGCTACCAGAGGGATAGACCATTAGAACGTCTTTCACCACTTTGGAGGAATTCTTTGTGGGAGTGAAAAACTCAAGGGAAATTAATAAGGCTGGTTAGGCCAAATTAATAACCCGAGGAAAAAAAACACTCAGTGAAAGGGACTCCTCTAATGATGAATTCATAAGGAAACTAACCTAACTATGATCCATGCAGACTCATTACATTATTATCCCACGCAAGGGACTGGAAATTCAATTACAAAAAAAAGTGTTGAAGGTCAAAACTGCCTTGTAGAACCAGTAAGTATCTGACTTGGTAGCACATAATGCTGCATATATTCATGGTACATGGAGTTGACCTCCTAGTTGAAATAAGTGGTCAACACCTTCCATATAATCCCCCATGCAACATAAGGGGTAACACTTAAAATAATCCCAATCTATATACCTCTTACCCATCAACCTGCACAACGCGAGAAATGGGATCCCCTTCTTTGCTTAGAAGTCCCTCAGGATATCCCACTTCCCTCCAGGGATCCAGTATAGGTAGGCCAGGAAATCTCACTCCTAGGATTCAAGGGATTATCAGTGGTAGCGGATTTCTCAACAACAACAATTATCATCCATATGGCCACAATTCTCACATAATTTATGGCTGTAGCTTTCCATAAATTCATTTATAATATGCTCATGGTATTTTTTACAAGGATAAGTCTCTCGATTTCCCCAACCGAATGCTCCTAATAGTTTGGACTCTCTATTAATTTGAACGACACCTCCAAATATTCAAACTCTTCTCCTCCATACCTTCTCGATAATTCAGGATCTCTATTAATTTGAATAGCACCCTTGAACGCTCAAACTCTTCTCCAAACCTTCAAACTAAATGATAGTTTGCTTGCATGGAAAAATATATAATTTAAATTTTCATAGCATGAAGGGGCTACATATGCTTACAGAGACCCATCTATCTCCTTCATGCACTAACCCTCAAGGCTTAATTCAAACAGTGATTAAATAATAATCAAGGGACATAATAATGGTTGCAAGGAATTTGGGTTAAGTCACTTACTAGGGTCCTTTCCCTTAGCTTACTTAATTCCCCTTGTCTTTTCCCTCTTGTGGAGTCATAGCCCCCCATTATTTTTCCCTTCTCTTTTGTAGTCTATGATGTATTTTTTTTATTATCATTCAATGTACAATCTTATATATTACATCATTTGGCTTTTAGTCATTCATCATATACATTCACAATACTGAACCAGAGGTCCAAATTGGGGTATTACATTCCCCTCCCCCTAGATTTTGCATCATCATTGATACACATCATTATTATATTTAGTAACAACAATTTTTACATCAAAATAAATGTAGATATGCCTAACTCATAGCATCCTCCAACTCTCATATTGCTTCATCGTTCTTCAACTGCATCTGCAATGTCATCCACTTGTTTGAAAATTTGCATAGTTGTTGGCTATCTTGTATGCAATGCACCTCCATTGGCTTTCACTACCTTGATAATTTCCCGGGTCTTAGCATATCAACATGTTCCTATATCAATTATCAAGAGAAACATTGTTATAGCCATTTTTATGCAACATTTATTCTCTCCATAGGAATTTTCATCCTGTTGATTAAGGTTGGTTGTCATTGATGTCAACCCTTGAAGAAAGACTCGTAGCACAAAGGTTTGGGTAATGGACCCAATATTGTTTGATGTAAATATGACTCATTATTGTTTTGTCATTCTTGATAAGAAGTAAATATGGATGAACTCCAAAATGGTCCCCTTATGGTGAAAGCCCTCACGGGAAGACGCTTTGTGGAGTAAGAGAACCCATGCTTAATTGTGCAATAATGAGATGAAGGAAAGTGATTTTGTCAGGGAAAATATCCTAGATGGATAGTGCTTGTCATTTCATTTCCGGTGGTATGTGGAACGTCACATAATTCCTCACGGTTAGAGAGTTATGGCCATGAGAAGTTGGAGATCCCAGGTTTGGGTAATGGACCCAAGTTTGTTTGATGGGTAATGGTATGAGTTATGATATATTTTCAGATAATACTATTCTATATGGATAGTACATGTCATTCCATTTCTGGTGGTATGTAAAACGTCACATAACTCCTTACGGTTTGAGAGTTATGGCCTTACGAAGTTGGAGGACCCTCATATGCCATCTAGAAGCCCCAAAAGGTCAAAGTAATCAAAGTGGTTTAAGAGATTTTAAAAGGTAAATAATAAAGTGAAGTGATGAGTGTATTATAATTCAAAGTGAATACAAAATAAATTATTTCAATAATAA
>JASDQU010753764.1:25556-37088 GCA_032191745.1 Picea mariana
TTTGCCCAATATCTCATAAAAAATGAAATACACCATGGGAAACCCTAAAACTTTAGGAAAGTTCCCCACTTGACCCCCCTTGGCTTCCCTAAGAGTAAGCTTAGATGGAAGAGGTTCAAGTCAAAGCGACAGCGTGGGATTTGAACCTAGGCATTGTGCCTCTAAGGACACACTAAGTGAGAAGGACTTAGCTCATGTTTGCAAGTGTGTATAAGGACGACCACACCTAGGATTCGAGGGATTATTAGTTGTAGAGGATTTCTCAACAACAACAATTATCATCCATATGGCCACAATTCTCACATAATTTATGGCTGTAGCTTTCCATAAATTCATTTATAATATGCTCATGGTATTTTTTGCAAGGATAAGTCTCTCGATTTTCCCAACCGAATGCTCCTAATAGTTTGGACTCTCTATTAATTCGAATGACACCTCCAAATATTCAAACTCTTCTCCTCCATACCTTCCCGATAATTCAGGCTCTCTATTAATTTGAATAGCACCCTTGAACGCTCAAACTCTTCTCCAAACCTTCAAACTAAATGATAGTTTGCTTGCATGAAAAAATATATAATTTAAATTTTCACAGCATGAAGGGGCCACATATGCTTACAGAGACCCATCTATCTCCTTCATGCACTAACCCTCAAGGCTTAATTAAAACAGTGATTAAATAATAATCAAGGGACATAATAATGGTTGCAAGGACTTTGGGTTAAGTCACTTACTAGGGTCCTTTCCCTTAGCTTACTTAATTCCCCTTGTCTTTCCCCTCTTGTGGAGTCATAGCCCCCCATTATTTTTCCCTTCTCTTTTGTAGTCGATGATGTATTTTTTTATTATCATTCAATGTACAATCTTATATATTACATCATTTGGCTTTTAGGCATTCATCATATACATTCACAATATTGAACCAGAGGTCCAAATTGGGGTATTACATTCCCCTCCCCCTAGATTTTGCATCGTCATTGATACATATCATTATTATATTTAGTAACAACAATTTTTACATCAAAATAAATGTAGATATGCCTAACTCATAGCATCCTCCAACTCTCATGTTGCTTCATCGTTCTTCAACTGCATCTGCAATGTCATCCACTTGTTTGAAAATTTGCATAGTTGTTGGCTATCTTGTATGCAATGCACCTCCATTGGCTTTCACTACCTTGATAATTTCCAGGTCTTAGCATATCAACATGTTCCTATATCAATTATCAAGAGAAACATTGTTATAGCCATTTTTATGCAACATTTATTCTCTCCATAGGAATTTTCATCCCACAATGTCAGAATATATATTCATAACACAAAATAAGTATGAAATTTTAACCCAATACTTATCTATGGGTATATTCTTTACTTCACAAGGTTGCCATAGGCAAGAGTTCAACTCACTGTCCTTCCTGACACACCCTCCTTGATTCCAACTATCATGTCACATGAATCTCTCATAGCAGATTCATTTAAGATGCCTCTTCCTTGCTGCACTCACCCTTCTAGGTTTAGGTATCCCCTTCTTTGCCAAAGAGTCCCTCGGGAAATCTAGCTTGCCAAGGTTTTCATGTGAAAGAAGAGTGCCAACTTACTACCATGGATCCATTGGTAGTATCTAATCAAATAATAACTCGTGGAAATCACAAGGTTCTGGTGTCATCACAATGGCCTTCTTCTTGGGATTTCCATATTTTAGCAGTCATCATTTTCCATAACTCTGTTCTCCTAACAGATATTTCATGTAGTCCATCCAAATATGACTACTTTGGCATACCATTTTTCATTGCAACATCACAACAACTCCTAAAATGATCTCAAAATTCATGCATTTATCAATAATTTTGTCATTTTAGTTGTAATCATATTTATTGCAAGGAAATATAACCCAAGCATGTATTCACACAATGCATTCAAATAATGCATTCAAGCATATATGTGAACATGTATGTGTGCATAACCATAACTTACCAACTTACATAATTTATTCATGCACATCTACTCAATGCATCCTTTCATTGAATTAAGAATACCATATTCCTATGTCATGTATTCCACCATGATGAGTTGGAAGGTCTAGCCAACAATTTGACACATCATCCAACCACCTCCACAATATTTTCTCGACCATTTGAACACCTTCCTCTTTGGCCCAACACAACATCGGAAATATACCCTTTCTTTGCTAAATAGTCCCTCAAGCATACTAGAAGGCATTTCCTTTCTTTGCTCTGCAGTCCCTCAAGAAACCCTTAATCTCTAAAAGTGTTCTTAGTGTTGGCAAGAATGTTACTGTCTAGGACACCAAAACATGTAGGAATACCATTGGACAGTTGTGTAGTTCTATAGCCTTTCCATATCCAACATCACTATGGAATCACACATGACTATCTCACATGGCATTTTAATCTCACAAAAGGATCATAAGTCTTGAATTCCCTTGATTATTAGTTCATAACCAACACACATGACATAGCATTTTATCGCATATGAATTCATTTAAAAGATTTAACAACTTTTATATGTCTAAGGCTTCTTGCTTTACCACACTAGGTGGAATATCATTCGCATAAATGCATTCAAGTCACACAGACATATTAATTTATGATATCAAATACTGACTGAAGGAATTCTTACTTAAATTCCCTTCAGTATCTATGCAACAAGACTTGGAAAAAGGGAAATCCCATAGTATATGCTTCATTGTTTCTTCCTTGAGGTAGGAAGGGAAAATCCCATGAAAGAGGCCACTCTTAGCTAAGTGAGATTTGGTAGGAAGGCCCTGGTATTTCATGAGATAAGAAAAAACATGGAGCTTATAGGACACTCACATTGTCCACAAACTATGCAATCTATGAATCCACAGGTCCTCAGCATTCGAGGATAACCATCCTGCATTAAGAACTGGACCAAGATGATGGTGATGATGAAGAAGGGAGTACAATTTTGGGTTCCCTTTCTCTATGCATGGAACTATTGATTTTGGCATAGAATTAGTAAGAAATCATGACTTTATGTTGACAAGATTCACTATCTCACATTGGGATGGATTAATGGTTGATAGAAAATCTACTTCGGATATGTGTTCAAAATTGTTTTAGGTGAAATTTCATGGACCAACAAGAAGAAAACCATGATTGCAATATCTTCAACAAAGGATGAGTACAAATTTGTTGTAGGAATTGCATGTGAAGCTATATGGTTGAGGTGGATACTTGAATATACAAGAGTTAAACATGATGTAGTGATTGACAATTGTTAACCCCGCATGCTTAGGGGTAACTAGAGGATGTCATGTCTTGTGACTCGCAATGGAAAACATGATCCCTACCATGATGATGATCAACATGTCCACATATCGTAGCCCAACAGACCCCCTCATTCACCTTTACAGCTACAAGTCAACCAAGGCTCATCACATCCAAGCAACCCAGTGTGTGGGAGATCGTAAGCCATCATCACCATAAGGTATGTTAGTCTTTCTTTCATGCAAAGTGTTGTGCTTAATTTGTTGAGCATGTGGATATGGATCTTTGGTTGAAGTTGGATAATGGATCATTGGTTTGGGAAATTGTGTCAGTTGCCTTGTTTCACCTTGGTGGTCAACTTCTATGCCCTAGTCCTGTGTTGTCATTGCCTATGGAAAAGGGGTACTATTGGGGGGCCCTCATAAGGGTAATGTTTCGTTCCCCACCATACTTAACAATTTCCATCCTAGAGCCTCTTATAGTGTATTAAACTTTGGTAATGGGTAATGGTTCATTCTATCATGAGAAGAGGGGATGAAGGCCTAGAGGTTGATTGTGGCTTCTACTAAAAGAATAAGAAAATGATACTAAATAAAGAAAGGAATGATAAGAAGAGGAATAAAAAAATCCAGTCCAAACTTGAGATCTACCCTTTCAGTGCTCACCTCAGTCCCAAATAGTAATGGTATAGCTTGAAACCTTATAAAAGGGGACTTGTAAATATGATAAAGAAGACTAGTAAGATGGTTGATAAAGGGGGATTGGAAAAAATAACACCTAAGAATGAGGTAACTCAAGAGAAAGTGCACCCTCCACAAAGGCACTCATAGAAATGGATTAAATGACACCATAATCCATGAAGTAATCCCTAAAACCATATCACTTCCACACTTACTCTTGAAGGGTTTATTTATTTATTTCCTGCTTCCCTCAAGACCTATCCCTCTACCTGGGTTATTTTATTTCTTGCCTAGGTGGCACACCTAATAGGGTTGGATGAAGGCCCTCCCATACTTAAACTTGTCAACTCACATGGCGTCCTAGGCTGGTGTGATGCTTGAAGGGGATACTAACGTGAATTGTTTGCATGGTTTATATCTTAAGTTACAACTTACTTTGCATGCTTTAAGGACTAATGTTTCTTATGAACCTTGGATAACCTTGTCTTTTACTTTGGTTTGTTTTGGATGGCCTTGACATGGTTCTTTGAGGGATGTCCTGGGCTTGTACCCGGGACATTCTGCCTTTATTGCAGGACCTTGGCATGTGTGACGGAGAGAAATGGGCCATTTGGTGACTCACCACCCTCAGACATCAGCTCTCACATCCTTGTAACCTTGGACGATGGATAGATGGGCTTGGTATGAACAGATTCAGTCATGATGGCACATAGATGGGTTGCAAGCCCATTGGCTGGGCAGAGTACCCCGAAGCTTACTTTTCACTAGGATCATGGACGTTGCAGCAACAGACAGTTAGAGACATGGCTGAGACGAGATGCAACTCTTCAAGGCCTGGACACAACACCTAGATCCTGGACGTTGGCTCTATTTTGGCGATGACGTCACCTTCTAAAGTTTGACACAGCTAGGGTTTGGTGATTTCTTGGGCTATTAATGATGCATGGCATGCATTTTCATGAAAAGAGACACAACTTGCTCCCACCTTGCTCCAAATTGATGCCACATTGCCTTTGGAGGCCCCCTCCTTTCCTATGGAGGTTGGATGTCTCACATGTATGGCTCATTATAATTTATCAAAACATTTTGCACTTTAGCAGTTGTAAATGTTAAATGAGGGGTTGGCCCCACTTATATTTTGTTTTTGACATATTATGTGGACAAATATTTTAGGGTAGCCTTATATAAAAAGGCTAACCCTCACCTTCATTTCATGATCATATTTTCCTCACCAATGTGAGAGCTACTTCTGAAATTTTCATCCCCTTTGGGGTTATTGGTCTTTCTCTCTCATGCTCTATGCTTGGAATGGATCTCTTGCAGATGGTTTTCTAATTTTGGATAGATATTTTTGCAATTAGGGTTAAATGCTCATGGTTTCTTGGATGAAGTAAGTAAATTTCTTCAATTTTATGATATGTTGTTGATGTAAATGGTGAAATTGCTATTTTGTTGCAAAAAGTCTTGTTTATTGAAACCCTAAGAGAGGAACATAAGTGCTTCTTCCTCTCACAAGGTCTTGTTTGTCTAAAATTGGTTAGTTGTCCTTGTTAGGGTTAGAACCCTAAATCCCTGAAGTGCTAGCACTTTAGGAAGGATTTTATCCCTAGACAATTGATCTTTGATCTAGTTGAAGCTACAAGAAGGGACAAACAATATCTAGGGCCCAAAAATGCTTGCACGCTAGACATCCTTCTCCTCAAATTCTAAAGCCTAAGGCCCAAATGTGCTTTCACCTTAGGGTTTAGACTCTACCTCTTGGTTTCAAGTAGATCAACCTTCAAGCTTGGATGCATTTGAAACTCCATATCCCTAGAAAGGCACTAATCTAGAAGTGACCCTTGCAGTGAAAACAATTGATTAAAACCTTCTTTCAAACCTCTCAATTATCCTACTAACTATACTAACTCTAACTCTAGAAAACTCATTATATTGTTTGCTGTTGTTATAAAAGTTTGCTACATCCATCTAAAACTATATTAATTTGCTTCATACACTCATCTAAAGGTGGCTTAATTCACTCAGAAATTTCTTTTAACAATTGGATTGTATTCTATTGGTTATATGCTTACTTTCATGGTCAATTGTGGTATTTTTGAGCACTAATTATTGCTTCTGTTACAAATCATTCACTGCTGTCATATAATTGTTTATTGCTGCAAATTTGTAACAGCCATAGCAATCTAACTTGTTTAGTGCCTAACAGAGGTCATTATTGCATACTTTAGCTTGGAAGTTTTTATATATATGCTGCAAAGTATTTTTGTTTTGTGCAAGGACAACAAACTACATCACAATCTCTCTTTTCTAGACCTAGACCAACCAAATCAGTGATCAAGATAGGGGGTAGTAGGCTTGGCTACTAAATTTTCTATTTGATCCCTTGAGGTCACCAGGGAAGCCTCCCTTGTGGTGGACCTCCTCCAACACTAAAACGAGGGAAGATCCTAGTAAGGTGATAGTGGTAGTTTCTTCCATAGTTACACAAGATTTGGGGATCTTGTTGTGGGCTTTGAACAAGTAGAAATCCTGCGATAGCAACAATCAAAGAGTTTAGAGGTTGGTGAAAAATGTAGTTTTCCACTCAAAGATGATCTGCAGATTTATCATCACTTTGTTCACGAGAAGGTTTAGAGTAAGAGATAGAGATTGTATATTGTCCTTCTCGGGATAATTAGCTCATGTAATCACCAAGCCATTGTGCAATGACAAATTTGTAAAATGTGGAGACAAGATTGGTGTAAAAATTAACATGTTAGCTAAGTCACATGACACGAGGACATGGGAGATGGAGGTCATGTGGATACGAGTATCTAACACGAGACATGTTGACCCTGAAAACAGGACACGGGGGACACATTTTAAATATATATTTAAGAAAAATTACAAATTACAAATACAAAAATGAAATACAGACATAAAGATCTAACTTTTTTAGAAACTAGAACATTTACAAAATATTGATACAACTACTTATTACATCAATCACATATGTCATAAACTAGAAGTTAGAACCATAAATTATAGTTTTCTTATTAAATCATTTGATGTCATTGGGATCAAAATGTTTTACAATAGATACTGAGTCACTGATACTATAGGTGGGAATGCTAATGGTAATTACAAAACATGATAGATAATAGAATTGTAAATGGAAGAATCTCATAGCTCATCACTGTTAGGAGTCCTCCTCCATGTCAAAATCATCAAAATCACCACCATTGCCACTGCTCTCTCCTCCTCCTCCTCCTCCTCCTCTATATCCAATCCAAGATATGCATCTATTGGTGTCGAGGATGACCCCTCAAGAGAATCACCATCATCAAAAGTGGCTGGCTCTAGAACATGCTCTAACACTGGTTCATTAAGATCCCATGTTGTAGGAAATGACCCCCTAGCCCACGTTTTGGTATAGAAAATGTGTCGAAATGTCAAAATGGGTACGAAACGGATTATAAAGGTTTTCGGCCATACCATATAATGTTTCCCAATTTGGAAATGCCATATGGTACGGCCAATGACATTTCTAGGCCATTTCGAAGCAAATGAAAGTTGTTTCCATGGCTTTTTCTTGCTATGCGGGTCCATCCAGGTGACCAAGAGGGTTGAGGGTCTCTTAGGTGGAAAATAATCCCTTCATTAACCATTAATAAACATTTTAAATCTATCCACATGTTCAATTAACTATCATCACCATTTCACCCACCCTAGTAACGAATGGTAATTTTTAATGGTAAGTAAAAGTGACATTCTCCTTTATCTTTCATTTTCATCATTTTACTTAAATTTTTAACATTACCATTAATTGTTTCAGGATGTTTGAGAGTGGTTCCAACCTCATTGGAATTTATATGCAGAAAGTAGAATTTTAGGTCCCATTCAAAATTTAGTAGACTTAATGGTTTTCAAGATTTCAAGATTGGAAGGATTGCAACGTTTCCACTAGATTATATCATGTATGAGGGTATGAAACTCACATTTAATCAAGAGCACCATGTTGAAATCTCTCACTCCAATGGTCCAACCCTAGGTATCTTGTTATCTAGTGATTTTCTTATTGCAAATTAGATTAGCAACTCACAAAACAAAAATACATTGCTAGAATATTCAACTCAAATAAAGATAGAGGAAGCAACACTGGAAACCTAAAATCTCAACCACAGTACACAAAAATATTTTTCCCATCAACTAAGCTTATCATTCAAATAACTTCAAAGCTTACCAGGGATCCCTTACTGGGAAAATGGCCCAATTAGAAAATAGACAAAGTACATCAAAACTTGACTTGATGATCTGTTGCCAAAACTGTTGTACGATCTTGTATGTCTACAACTCAACTAATATGATGATACCCGCACTGACTACGTGGCATGTAAAATAATATTCGCGCTATCTGCGCAACCTCTACACTTATACTTGCGCTATCAGTGCGACCCGTACTAGAATACCTTTGTTGTCTTGTAGCGGCTGATCCTTCTGTTGCACACTTGCTCTTTCTCTTCCTTTGGCCTAGATCTCTAGATGGAATTCTTTCTCCACCTATCCAGGATCTCTTTGAATCACAATCCTTCTTGATCCAACTCTCTCTGTATCAACCGTGTCTTCCTCCTTCACCCTAGTTTTTATAAGATTGAGTTATGACCTGACCCTAATCTTCAAAGTGATTGGAGGATGAGATTACTTCTCACCTCACTTGAGATCAATGGCTATTATTTAATTCACTAATGCTAATTAAAACATTTCTTTAAATAAAACTCAACTCACTAATAAAAGAACTTTACTTTAATAATTCCGTTAATTAAAGTAAAATCTCAAGGTAGAAGGCTTCGAACGACTTCCAAACGTCTAGACACTTAGACTTGTGCAAAAATACTTCTTCGATGCTACTTGTTACCCCCCATTTCTAGAGGTAACTAAGGAGATGATGTCTTGAGGCCCTCAGGTTGTAGACATGGAGTACTGAGAGGAAAATGAGCAGGCAAAACCCTTTCACTCACCACAAATCACCATTTGATCGATGGAAGCAACATCTACCACACTAGCTTGACCCACAAAGGACAGCAGGTCTTGCTTCATGAGGTAACAAGTCTAGTATTGTGGTAAGCGTCAAAGTAAAATCTCAAGGTAGAAGGCTTCGAACGACTTCCAAACATCTAGACACTTAGACTTGTGCGGAAATACTTGTTCGATGCTTCCTGTTACCCCCCATTTCTAAAAGTAACTAAGGAGATGATGTCTTGAGGCCCTCAGGTTACAGAAATGGAGTACTGAGAGAAAAATGAGTAGGAAGAGCCCCCTTCACTCATCGCACATCACCATTTGATCGATGTAAGCAACATCCACCACACCAACTTGAACCACAAAGAACAACAGGTCTTTCTTCATGAGGTAACAAGTATGGTCTTGTAGTAAGCATCATTTTAATAATTGAATCATTTGAACATGTTGCAAATGATCCTTTCTTGATTTTGAAAATGTTTGCTTGGAAATAATTCCTTTTGTCTCATTTCAACTTGGTGGTTGACATGTCCTAGTAAGTGGGTCACCCTTGGGAAAAGGGTTGCTACTAGGGGGTCTCCTTGAAGGGTCATCGTACCATCCCCACACACACTTATCACTTTCCACACTTCTTCCCTTTTGTTTCCTCGTCTTTTGGGTTTTGGGTCATATTGACCCAAGAAGGGCTTGTACCTCATTTTATGGGAAGAATGGGCTAAAGGACTAAAGGATTGTAGCTAGAAAAAGATAAAATCCAATACATTCTCCTCTAGATGCTCTCCCTGAGGTCCTAAGAGCAATGAAATGCTTCTCCACAAAATTCAAGGACTTGTAAAATAAAATACATAATTAATAAATGTCTCACTTGTTGAGGGAATGCACTTGCAGTGTCTTTTACTTTCCTTGCACATGGCACTCAATGTGTCCCTATATTCAAGCAGAATTGTGGTACTCTTTACATTCCCTTGCATATAGTACTCACTATTCGGACCTTAATCAATTAATGTCAAATAAAGGGTTTGGAAAAAGGCTGCATTGAAAATGAGGATGCAACACACTCTCTACAAAGGCACCCATAAATGAGACAATATGATCCCTTGTATGTCAAGAAACCCCATGCCCAAAATTCACACCCCCATCCACCTCATACCCTTTTACATGAATTAGAGAGGGTCTTCTTGGGAAACACTCCTTGACTTGGGGAATGATCTACCCGATAGGGCACCATGACAAACCTCCCATACTTAAATTTGGCAAGTTGTAGAAGGTCTTTGAGCATTTGTTTATTTTGAAAAGGAGGGATTTGATGCACATGTTTGGGTGGTTCTTTTATTAAATAGGGATTACTTGGCATGATACTTGTGACTTGTGGACCCTTGGAGGGCGTACTTGTTTGTATTTTTAGGGCCTTGCTAGGTGAAAGCTTATTCATGGAGGCACAAGATTGCTTGGACCTTCATAGGGGCATGAAGCCCACTGGGTGGATGATGCGCCCCCTCTCATTGGACACTTGGGAGGATGAACGTTGACTTTGTAGGCACTTGGACACCATTAGATGACCACATTGTGTCCCTTTGCACCTCAACATTGGCCTTGGGAGGCCTCAAACGTCACTTTTTGTGCCCTAGATGTCACATGGAGGCTAGGGTTTTTTATGGAGTTTCATAGTTTGAAGGTGATGTGATGTGGTTTGATGGAGAGAGAGACACATAACATGCACTGGAGCACTTGATGGCAAGGCACATGGCCTTTGGAGGCCCAACGATCTTCATCAAGAGGCAAAACGTCTCACTTTGAAGGTGTTGACCGCCTATTTCGACTAGGGGTCAACTCCATGTACCATGAAACTGTGTACCTTGGGGTACAATTTTTTTTTGAAGACTTCTGGTTCTACAAGGCAATTTTGGCCCTCAACACGTCTTTTTGTAATTGGAATGTCCGCTCCCCTACATGGGATAATAATGTAATGGGTCAGCATGAGTCATATTTTAGTTAGTTACCTAGGACTTTATCATTAGGGAAGTCCTTTCATCAAGTGTTTTTTATCCTCAGGTAATTTTTAATTACCCTTGAGTTTTTCACTCACAATAATCCTCCAAAGTGGTGAAAGGAATTTTAATGATCGAGCCCAATGGGTGACTAGGGTCTNCAAATGACCATGCTAGACATCTCCTAGAGTCTTGCGTAATTTCGTCGAGTCTAAGTAGTTTTTTTTTTTTTTTTAATTACCCAGTTAATGGTAATTTTAATTAAAATTGTTGTAAAAATGTAAAAAATAGGTCCTAGGGGATTTTGATAGGGGTGTGAGTACTCAAACGAAATGGAATGAGACCCCCTACACCCTTGGACCAAGTTTCAGCTCAATTGGACAAGTTTTGCTAGGTCATTGTCCCTAAGGAGTCTAAGTCAGTAAAAAATCAACAAATAATTGGCTAAATTAAAAAAGCCAAAAATTGTAAGATGAACAAAAAGTCATGAGAGAGAGTGGGAAAGGTTTCCTAACCTTTTTCCTAAGTTGGAAAAGTAATTTTCCACTTAAAGAACCCCCCCTTGCTTAGCCAACAACTTAAAGTGGTGTTCCCTTGCTAATTGACATGTGGGAATTA
>JASDQU010753766.1:9359-28223 GCA_032191745.1 Picea mariana
TGTCACTACTTGGAACCTCTCAGAAAAGAAGTTATAGAAAAAATGGCATACCTTGCTGAATTCTGGCTTATTCTGGAGAGCGACCTTGTAGAACATGCCCCGCACAAAATATTTGATGAATTGATCTGAAAATGTTAAAAAGAATACTAAAGCCAGTACCCTAACCAACACATTTGGTCTCACTAAATTTGGATCAGTTATGAATAAGTTATGACGTTTTTACCCGAAACACCTAATTTTGACTAGTTTCAGGACTGGCCACAAACCCTATTTTCCACGGTGTGTAACTCCCAAAATACAACGAACCACAAGCTTAATTTTTTACCACATATACTTGGATAAGTTTTCTCACTTGGATAGAAATTTCACGGTCTGAATCATTATAGAAAAAAAGGTATATCGAAAATGGTGAGATGACCTGTAAATAACATACCTTAGAAAGCACCATCAAAAGAATTTATCCTTCCTTGCATTTCGGCCTTCTTTTCTTCACCTTTACTTAGAATTCTGGTTTATATATCCTTGGTTACCTCAGACACATATAGATATTCAATATGCTCAAGTTTGTTTCAAATGAGAGAGCCTTGCCTCTTATTTATACTCTCCAAGTAGCTTCCTTAAAAACATCTTCTAGGTCACTTGGCCCACTTTCCTTACTTTAGGGTTGGGTCCACTTCTAATTTCTCCATTAAATTTATTATTGAAAAAATTTATTTTGTATTCACTTTGAAATATAATAAACTCATCACTTCACTTTACTATTTACCTTTTAAAATCTCTTAAACCACTTTGATTACTTTGACCTTTTGGGGCTTCTAGATGACATATGAGGGTCCTCCAACTTCGTAAGGCCATAACTCTCAAACCGTGAAGAGTTATGTGACATTATACATACCAATAGAAATGGAATGACATGTACTATCCATATAGAATTTTATTAATTGAAGATATATCATAACTCATACCATTACCCATCAAACAAACTTGGGTTCATTACCCAAACCTGGGGTCTCCAACTTCTCATGGCCATAACTCTCTAACCGTGAGGAATTATGTGACGTTCCACATACCACCGAAAATGACATGACAAGCACTATCCATATAGAATATTTTCCCTAAAAAATTCACTTTCCTTCATCTCATTATTTCACAATTAATCATGGGTTGTCTTACTCCACAAAGTGTCTTCCCGTGAGGGCTTTCACCATAAGGGGACCACTTTTGAGTTCATCCATATTTACATCTTATCAACAATGAAAAAACAATAATGAGTCATATTTAAATCAAACAATATTGGTTCCATTACCCAAACCTTTGTGCTACGGGTCTTTCTTCAAGGGTTGACATCAATGACAACCAATCTTAATCAACTGAGATAACATGTGGTTTTTTCTGCATGCCCACTTGTGTTGTACTCAAATAGAACAAGTATGGTACTCTCTTGAGCATAGAAGGAGGGAGTACAATGATGAAAATCTCATGCACCTTAAAGGGGGGAGTTCAAAATTCCAGTGGTGATGGTTCATGAAACCACTTGTGGTATCTCCTTTCATATGACAAAGGGGGGAATTGATAATTGAATTGAAAATAGTTTTCAGATAGAAATTTTCGACAACAACAAACATCAAATATGCCATATGGGCATGAAATTTTCCAAATGGGCAACTGTGGTTTGTAGATGACATACTTTAGAATAATTATGGTTCAATAAGTTTAAGTTGAATTATACATAATTGGGATATTGATTTTTATTTTTAGAGAAATGATGTGGACGTTTGGTTCACATAGATGGTCATTCGACCTAGCAGAGGACAAGAGGATCCTTCTACATTGCATCTTGGCATTTGATTGAGTTGTCAGGCATTTTTAGGGATGTGTCAGACTAGAATTTAATTCACTTCTCTTGGTTTTCTCTCATCAGATTGGAGTTTACATTAAGTGAACAAATTGCATGCATCATGGCTCACACAATTACATAGTGAGATTTTCCATAGATGGCAAACTTTGGCAGGATTATGGTTCAATTACTTGCAATTGAATCATACACATTATAAATTGTTATGTTGTTGGACACCTCAAAGTGTCAAAATTGGTTAGTGGTCTTCCAAAAATCATCAGATGCATGGTATCAATTGGTCAGTGGTTATCCCAAACCACAAATTCATAGAGCACTTTCAGTGATACATTGATAGTAGAGTGGTGAAACTACATGTTCACCAATCAATAGAAGACATTAGATTATTCTAGGTCAAATACTTGGAAAAATGATCAAATTGTCAAGCAATCAGGGAATGTTTAGATATTGCAGTTGTTCACTTCCATATCTCAACTCTCTTCCAGTTCATTTCACATGAACAATTCAACATCCAGATTGGCGGTTTTTCAGGCAGTTCTTCATTGACGCTCAGAATAGGAGTTGCAGTATGAAGACTTGGAATTGATACCAGTTTATGATTTATTATTAGTATTATAGATCGGACTTGTGATTGAGGGAGGGATTGTTAGCCTATGGCTTACCTTAACCAATCGCTAAGTCTAAATTGTCACTTATATTTGTATTATTCATTTAGGATATTAGTAATATATCCTCAAGTGATGACTAATGATTTAGTTAATATTTCCTAGCCTAGTCATCATGCATTATTTTAGGATCTAGAGAAAATCTCTCTATGAGGTGCATCACCCATTGTACTATAAATATGTAACATTGGAGTGAATACATTGAGTGTTGGCTAGTGAGCCTTTTCCTCCATGTTGTTGTTCTTCTTATGCATAGTTTATCAATTGGTAACAAAGCTTCTTTGTTTTATCAGTGTTTAGATATTTTAAAGTGGGAGAACATGTGTTTTTAAAAGTGAAGGAGAAAATAATTTCACTAAGATTAGGAAGCTTCCTGATGTTGGAAGTGAGATATTGTGGGCCTTTTGAAATATTAGAGAAGACGGGGAAAGTTGCATACATGCTAGCATTTCCTGCATCCATAAGAGTGCATAATGTATTTCATGTGTCATTATTAAATAAATATGTTCCTGACCCTAACCACATAATTGATTAGAATGTGATCCAGGTGGAGCACGAAGGGAATTTCTGGGTGTAACCAGTACGCATCATGGATCAGAAAGTCAAAGTGCTCAAGAACAAATCCATAGGTTTAGTAAAGGTTCAATGGACCTGCTACCGTCCTAAATATGCTACATGGGAACATAAAGAAAACACGTGGGAAGAATATCCACACTTTTTTAAAAATTTTGAAGAAAATAGAATGCAAGACTTCATTTTGAGCAACTAGAGTTCTGGAACCACATTTTAGAGTCCTAGCCAACTCCGCTAGGGACCCTGATAAAAAAATGGCTCATTCCTTAGGTTAATCCTAATAAAAACATGGTACATTCCTTGGATTATCCCTAATAAATGAATGGTTCATTCCTTGGGTTGGCGAGTTGAGAGGAATAAGAGATTATGGTTGGAGTTGTGAAAATGCATAATTTTATTTTCTAAGTATTGTGATGTAAATTTGAATATATTTTATCGGCATAATGTGCACCGAGGATAATGCACAATTATAGGGGAGGGGGAATGTAACATCCCCGCTATAATCCCTAGTTTAATTAATGCCTAATGTAGATATAATATGTGGCTACGTCCAAAAAATGTAATGTGTGAATTATATTTCTATGTTTTCGTAATAAAATGTGATGCCAGCTGCTAAGGGGGAATGGATAGAGATGGGGGATGAATCAATCCACAACATAAGGGAGGTTATAAGAGAATTTATTAGAGGGGTCCAAGGGAAAATTACCTGTGTATATTAATTCAACCCATTTTCCTAAATTTTCTATTGGTATATGAACCCTCTAGTTTTTTATTGAGTGTCCCCAAATCCAATCATTGAATACATGTAAGAGGGTGGGTGTGAGTGGTCACATACCATAGTTATTGGGAACATGGGGGTGTTTTGGTGGGAAATCTCCCTACGGACTAGCATTTAGGGTTATAGTATGCATGCAGATAAGACCAAAAGAATCCTACTTTCTACCTTCATCTCATACCTAATCCCCATTTCTTTCAAGAAAATACATGGTTAGACAAACATACCTTGTTCTGGATGTTCGATATCAATCCTTCTTCATGCTTGATTGCTTGCTAGCAGCTATCCTTCCAAGACTGAACTGCATACAAAACAAGAAACAAACTCTACATGCATTTGTTCTATAGATTAATGGATTAGAGATTCAAACATATATTCACTAAACTATGAAGAACTCATATAGTGGGATAGGAAAAGCATTTATTTATTATTAACTTTAATGAATCAACTTACAATGTCGAGACCAGCCACTGCTCTGCAAATCCTGATCTTGGGCTCCTCTTCAAATGTCCTCCAACTTCTTTTCTTTGTATCTCTCTTTACACAAGGATGGCTAAAGGGTTGGGACAATGGGAATGTGCAATTGGGTAGAGTTTATTTACTCTTATGCAGAAGAAGTTCCTGGGTGTGCCCCCTGTGCAGGAATAGTACCCTGCATAGGAATAGGTTGTCCGAAACCGAGGTTGCCCCCAGTTGGGAAAGTATCTGATGTAAAATCATTGTTACCAAATGCACCGAACAAAGAAAATGGTGTCGAACCTACCGGCATATTATGCGAAGGTGGTCCTTGACTCCCTGCTCCAAATAAACTACAGTGTACAGGTGGCTCGGCGAATTGCTGATGCAATCCACCGAGTGAAGGAGACGAAGGAGGTATATGACCTCCCCCGTAAGGGAAAGCATTAAAAGGAGTAGGAGTGCCCCCCATGTGTCCTTGCAGAGGAGCGTTAGATCTACCTGCCCCCAGACCTGAAGTCTGTGAAGTGGAGTAGGAAAGTACAGGACTTGTCCCTGAACTAGGCATCTCATATGAGAACGGAGTGCCTGTCGCACTTGGTGTGAAAGGGGTTGTGGCTGCCGCCAGAGATAGGATTGGACCACTGTGCGATGTAGAGGTGGTCAATACCATGGTGGCTTGGACCGGTGATGGTGGGTTAGGAGGTGGAAACTCTCCTATGGTGACAACCATAGTGGGAATTGAAGAATTCCTAGAAGTAGTAATAGCATTTGTTTCCATTACTGCGTGTGGCACTGTCTGTCACTCGTAAGGATGAATCAGTATGATGGTGGGTGTCGAAAGATCAGTGGTGGAGGTTTGAACCAGACCAAAATCTTGTGCTCCAAGGTCTAAAATGGTCAATTCCTCTGGATGTTGGCCGGGCACAATTTCTTATGACCCGGTCGCTTCAAAAGACCCTTATTGGTCTAGATTTCGCTTTAGTGGTGGCGGGGGTGGCTCCAGTGTAACCGACAGTAGGCCAAGAAGCCTTTGTGACCAACAGAGCTCATGATCCTCCACTGTGTGAGAAGATCAAAGACACACTAGGGTAGTCTAACCATTCAAAAACAACACGCATTAAAAAAGTCCCTATAAGATAAGACAGGCAAACACTAAATTAATTGGAAGAACAGTTACAACAAACAACACTAGAGAAACTTACCAGTGCAAGTGCAACTCGAAAACGGAAGCACCCTTCAGGTATACTCTGCAAATCGTGGCCTGATGTTTGTCCTAGGTACCGCGGTATACCCCCGTAATCACCTGTGTATGTCCCTAAAAAAGATAGGCAACTAGGTTGCCAGCACGCCAACAGTCACCAGGCGGGTGCAGTCGAAAGTCAGGTAGACCACAATGAGCAGGGTATCGAGCCTGAAACCTGCCAAGGGTATCAAAAGCAAGTGGTCCGGAAGAAAACTGAGGACCTCGAATGGATTTGAGACCCACGAAGCCCCGTGGCAAATGCAATCGACGGAAACCCAAAACAAGCCCTCTATATGTGTTCTCCACTACAATTGGTCCAGCTTTGGAGGGGTTATCTCTGCTACCTTTCTGCACGTGACCTCGTGTTTATCCCTTGTGTTAGAGGGGGGGGGCAGATAACTTTCACGATACTGGATTTGGACACTCCCTAACTCAAACTCCAATGTTTGATTTAATGGCCTTGAAGAGTTTCCTCTCCAACCTAATCCAAGGCCCTAATCGTGAATTAGTTGGTTAACCCTACAAACATAAAAGTATAATAAATTTTAGATTTAGCGTTAATTTTATGGCTTGTCTTATGTCAAGGGGTATGAAAGTGAAACTAATTATGTTTGAAATACGAAAGTAAAAAATGAACAAAAAGCTGGAAACAAAAACTTTCACTTAACGCAAATTTTCACTTTTCAAAAAAAAAAATTTATTTTCTAAGATCTTTTGAATCAGCAAACTTAAAGAAGGATTTCACTCGACTACAAGCTATTGACTGCTAGGACAGAGATTCAAAAACCTGAGAGGTATAACTCTTGTCAAGGGAAAGGATGACTGCCTTACCCTCAACAAAAACTATCCTGCACAAGAACACTACTGAAAATCCAACAGCAAGCGTGTGCATGCAAGCTGTGTAGAGCCAGAGGGCATGTACACGCGTGCTGGCCTTATACAGGCCAGGCGTATCTCTAAGACTCTGAAACAAATAAAAAAAGACAATCCAAACCAGAAAGAGACCACTGATATTGAGAACCAGGATCTCTTGAAGGCTTAGACACTCTCTTTAACAAAAAAAGGAAAACAATGTAAGGAAAAAATTCGTAAAACAAAGCAATCTGAGATGAGACTGCAAACAACCAAGACTTAGAAAGAGTTCCAGAAAACCCCTGAGAATGACTGATTCTGGCAGGGAAGAGGATGACTACCTCAAAAAATTTCTGGAATCTACACGCTACTGTTACTTCTTTAGCTAGCATTTACATGCAGGCTGTAAGAAAGTAGGGTGCGGGTACACGTGTGAAGACCTTATGCAGGCTGTGTGTACCTCTGTGGGTCTCGAAAAAACATAGTCAAGCAAATAACAGAGATAGCTGGTATGGAAGACCAGACTCTCTGTTAGCTCGGACTTTGCAGAAACTTCAAAAAACAGGAAAGAAAACCAGTCTTTTAAAACTACCCAAAAACATTCCCAGGAACCCTAGAGACTTCCCCAGTATGGTTGCCAATTCTGTTGTGGTGGGAAATCCCCCTACGGACTAGCATTTAGGGTTATATTATGCATGCAGATAAGACCAAAAGAATCCTACTTTCTACCTTCGTCCCAGACCTAATCCCCATTTCTTTCAAGCAAATACATGGTTAGATAAACATATCTTGTTCTGGATGTTCGATGTCGATCCTTCTTCATGCTTGATTGCTTGCTAGCAGCTATCCTCCCAAGATTGAACTGTGTACAAAACAAGAAACAAACTCTACATGCATTTGTTCTACAGATTAATGGGTTAGAGATTCAAACATATATTCACTAAACTATGAAGAACTCATATAGTGGGACGAGAAAAGCATTTTGTTATTATTAACTTTAATGAATCAACTTACAATGTTGAGACCAGCCACTGCTCCGCGAATCCTAATCCTGGGCTCCTCTTCAAGTGTCCTCCAACTTCTTTGCTTTGTATCTCTCTTTACACAAGGATGGCTAAAGGGTTGGGACAATAGGAATGTGAAATTGGGTAGAGTTTCTTTACTCTTATTTCTCCTCTTCCAAATGGGACCCCTAACGCTTCTTTTATAGGCTAGAAGAAGCTAGCTATTTGGACGAACCCTCGGCCATGCATGGCCAGGAGTTTTAGTTAACTCACCCAAAGATGTGTGTTATGTCGGCAACTTTCCTTTTTTCGTGCTTTTGTAGGTCCACGCGAGTTGTTATAAGTCAGTTAGCGTGTACACGCATGCAATAATGGAGTAGGGTGCATGAGCCCTTAAAAAAGAGGTTTTTTAAAGAGTTTTTCATCAGTTCTTTGGAAAAGAAGGGATTTGAGATGGCTTGATGTCAGGTAAGCATGTATGGTGCAAATTAGGGTTATAACAGGGGGGCTGAGTAGAATGATCATGGGGAAGTGTGTGATTCAAGCAAGTAATCCAAAGAGATGAAATTTGTATGGGAAGATACAACAATTTTTATACATGCAATTTTTGTGCATGAACAACAAGTAGAGAGAAAGAAAGAGAGCTTGGAGATGGAACATCCATGGAGGGAGAATTATAGAGCATGTTGGAGTGTTTTTGGAGAATTTTAGAGTTGAATATTGAAGAGACAAGTTGTTAGGCCTCAAGAGTGAAATCCTATGTGAGTTGCAATGTAACAACAAGTGATTGTTTTTTTTTGCTAGTAGTTTTTTCTAGCAACAAGTTCCACTGAGTTTCCAGTTGAGAGATTTTTGGTTACCTGTGTTAGAGAGACCCTGATAAATGAATGGGACACCCGAGGGACTGATATCAATGAAGGGGTACATTCCATGGGTTGTGCAGTTCAAGAGGAAGAGAGTTGGTGGAAAATTAGGATAGTTGTAAGACAATATCAATGGGTTGTGGGATTTTTGAGCATTGAGTGGACAGGGAAATACCACCCTCATTTTTGAATTACTAGCCCTAGCTTAGGGGTGACTTTGTATTGATATTTGGAATAGAAATTCTATGGTTGGGTGGAACATCCATCCCAAGCAGCTAGTTTCACAATTATTTATAAACAATAAGTGTTTTATATTGCTTCTATTGTATTACGCATTTATTTTCTATGCATGAACTCTGTGTATTTGGAAATGATTTATTTTCTACTGTAATCAAGTTTATTAGTTGCATTTAATGTCTTTTTTAAATGGTTGTAGATGCATGTAATCAATTGTAACAGACAGTGGATAAATCCATTTTTAATTCATAGATTAAAGGTACAAGAATTTAATTAGCTAGCAAAATTTGGTTTTTATGAGTATTTTGGACCGTAATGTTCCTTAGATGAGTTGGTGGATGTTACATGTAAGTGAATCCCAGTGAGGATATTTCCAGTAACTCCATATATGTTTGGATGTACCTATGTAGGCCATTGTAGTACTTCAAAACCAAGTTCCACTTGGAGCCTTTAATACCCAGCTTTGTGCTAAAGGTATGGAAGATGTTAGTGTACTCTGGCACCGTCTGGTCTCTCTCCTAATGCAAATTTATCCATCTCATGTACTTGTCATCGTAGTTTCAAATATGGTAGTATTTCTCCTTGAGGGCATCGAAAAAAATCACCCAAGTGGGTTCTAGCCCAAAAATTGCAAACGCATCTCTAGCTTGTTGCTCACAATAAGTTTCCCACCAATATCTGACATGGGGAAGGGATTTAAGGAGTGAGAAGGTCATTTTTTCACCATTGGAAAAATTTTGGACAGAAAAATAACCCTCTAGCAGACTTAAACATTTTTCCAAAGCATCAATGTCAAAGTTAACTTGTGCCCTAAATGGTTTTGCACCTCAAAAGTGATTGTTAGTTGAAGGTGCCTTTGTTTTTATTGGCAGTCATTGAAGGATTTGGATGAAATTATTCATCATCTCATTCCTCTGTCACACGAGGGCTTCCTTGAGAAATAGTTTGATAGGATCTCTTGCTTCATCATCTCTCTTTTATTCTACCATGGGAGGTGTTGAGGGGGATGGATTCCCTTTAAGTTAGCAGGAGGGATTACACCTGAGGATGAGTCCCAGTTAGACTCTTCCCCATTTGGATAGCGTAATCCTCCATATTAATGGCCCGACAATTGTTCGATGGGATTTAAGATTTTTCAATTTTATATCTTTTATTCTTTTTCTATTTTCAGGAAATGGTTTTTTTCTATGCTTTAAAATACAACTATTACTAAAGGCTTCCTAAGGGGATAGCCTCTTGGGTGAGGTACAACATTAATCACATGTGGCTAATCAAGAAACATTCCTGCTAGCCAATATCATAACAAAAAAAGGGTATAAAAGTACAATTTATCTTAAAGCTAAATTTTCTGAAAAGAAATGCAAATAAGTAACAGATTAACTGATATATATTTCATTGAGAAATACTTCCTTGAAAGATTTAATACATAGTTATTAAACATGCATATGAATTTTTGGCTATAGACCCGTCAATTACCAAGAAATAATTCCATAATTATTGATTATCGAACTAATAGTCAAAATTCATTTGTTGGAGATACTTCACACACACCTAGGATTTATTTTTCCTAAGGTTTTCCCTATGTTTATTGGTCATTATTCAGTCTCATATAGTTTAAGGAGAATATTCTCTTTAGTTCACACTTCAATTTGATCACTTGAGTGGAGTCTATATGCCACATTGGGATCATCACCATGCACCATTCGAATCATCAGCAGCTAATGTGCATTATCCTTTGGATTATCACCAAAATGTCACATTACTCATTATTCCCTAATATCCTCCTCACTTCACTTTATTTCAGTCAGTTAACTGAAGACTGAGAGACTAGGTGGTAGCTCACTCTCATAACTGCCTGAGAGACTCGACTAGATGGTAGTTTACTCCCGTAATTGTTGGTGTGTGTCCATATCACTCTATACTACCACTATGGTGCATTGGATTCTCCTCCAGTGTGCATTAGTTGAGTTATACAAAGTATATCATGTGTAAATTATCATTCATTCATTTGGTTAATGAGAATTATTCCATTATTTCTCTCATGCTTCTCTTTTCTCATATTTTCTATGCAAACTATGTTTGTCATTTTCTAGATAGATCAGAGCCGACATATTTCTAGGAAAAATACACACCAGATTCTTTTTGTAGGTATCAAAGATTGAAGACAGCGGAAAAATGGAATTTCCAAAAGAATTCATTCTTACATCGTACAATTTATTTGCATGGAAAGAGAAGATGGTAGTTCATCTTTGAGGAAGAGAATTATACAGGTTAACCATGGACACAGAGACTGAACCCACATCATCCATGGAAAAATCTAAGTATCTGAATCAAATGGTTGAAGCGTTTGGAACTATTTTCAGTCTCATTTATCATGAATTCCTATTTCACATATCCTCCTGTAAAACCCCCAATGAAGCCTAGACCACCATGGAAGGGAGTTTTGGAAAATAGGAAGAGATGAGGGGACACATGCTCGAGGTGGAATTGCTCACTTTGGATCCAAAAACCTTCAACAATCTCCAATATTTATTTACCAAATATAAGGATTTGTTGTCGCAACTCAAGGCTTGTGGGGTTGATAAATATAAGAAGGAGAAACAAATGGTTCTTACCATTCTCCCAAAAATTGGTCCAGAATTCTCAATGTTTGTATCCACATTTCATTCAGTTAGGCTTGCCTCTGGAGCTACCTGGAAAATTCATTCTCTTGAGGTATTTATCAAGTCTCTGACGCAAGAGTAGAGCAAGATCATCAACATGGGAAAAATCAAAGGCCCAAAGGCGCATGCACTTATTGTGCATGATGGTAGCGGTCATCAAAATAAAAAATATAAATATAGAGACAAAATTAAAGCACATGCAAGTCCAAAGAAGGAATGGTACTCAAAACCCTTCAAGTCCAAAGAAGGAATGGTACTCAAAACCCTTCAACGATGCCTCTGGATCCAAAGGTTGAAATGGAAGAAAAGGGGAGAAATGCACTTACTTACATAAAGGATTCCATCCAGAATCCACATGTATGCATAATTAGATACATCAAATGGCCCAAATACTTCAACAAAACAACCTTGGAGATCGCATCTTTGAGGGTGCCAAGAAGAAGAAGCCAGAAGATTAGAATCCCAAGAAAGGCAATTCTAGCCATGCTTTGATTACCATCAACTCCTCTCTCGATGCTTGGATTGTAGATTCAGGTGCATCACACCACATAGTAGCCACAAAATAAGTCTACTCTTCATTGTACACATGCAAAGGTCATCCTATTTTGATGGGGGACAACTCTCCAGTCGAGGTCACCGGAAAAGGAAGAATTGAACTCAGAAACGGAAGCTTCGAGAATGTGCTACATGTTCCCAATATTTCCATCAATCTTCTCTCTGTGTATCAGATGAAAAACTTCGGCACCGGAAAGAGAGTAATATTCACACTTGATGCAGTGGATATCTATGACATGCAAACCAATTCCAGGGTTGCTACCGATGAGGTAAATCATCAATCCATACTCTACACATTTTCTGAATTTATTGAACCAGATTATGCATTACTACTTACCCATGTTGATGAAAGCAGTAGCATATGGCACAAAAGGTTTAGGAATTTAAATTTCAAATATATGCAACAACTTAGCAAGAAGGGAATGGTTGATGGTCTACCCGACATCCACTTCTCCAAAGGAATTTGTGAGGGATGTGTTCTTGGAAAACACCCTCAAGAGAAATTCGACAAAGGAAAGACTTAGAAGGCTTCCTTTCCTTTAGATATGATCCATAGTGACCTCATGGGCCCTTTTCTGCATCCATCAATCAATAAATCAAGGTACATGCTCATTTTTGTTGATGATTTCTCACACTTCACATGGATTTTATTTCTCAGGGTAAAATCAGAGGTCTTTCAACACCTCAAAGATTTCAAAGCCCTTGTTGAAACACAGTTAGAAAATAAGATAAAAGTACTCCAAACAAATAATGAGGGAGAGTATGTAAACCATGAGATACATAATCTTTTTCATGAGGCCAGGATTCAGGTGTAGCACATGGTTCCTTATACTCTGTAGCAAAATGGAGTTGCTAAGCAGAAAAATAGATCTTTGAAAGAGATGGCATCTTACATGCTACATGTAAAGTCACATCCATAGAGATTATGGGTTGAAGCACTTAATTGTTCAACCTACATCCAAAACAGATCTCCTCGTATATCTGTCAAGGATAAGACCCCTACAAGGCTTGGAGTGGCCTCAAACTGGAAGTGACCCACTTTCATATATTTGTTTCTCGTGCATGGGCCATGATTCCCTCTAAGAAGAGAAAGGCTCTTGGTCCACAAAGCATAGCGTGTATTTTTTTTTATACCCCGATGGTGTGAAGGGATACAAACTCATTGATTTTTCCTCAGACCGGATCATCATTGAGCGTAGTGTCCAATTAGAGGAAAGTGTCTCGCATGTACCTCAACAGCCGCATGCAGACACTTTTGTTATTCCACCTGTTAGAGATGATGAGCATGCACATGCGGACTCTTCTTCAGATGATAGTTATGATTCATAGGATTCATATGATTCAAATACCAAGTCATTACAATCAAATGTAGATTCATTTCATGTAGATGCAGAGGCCCAAGTGGGCCAAGACTACACTTCGGGATGCATGAGATCTTGTTGGGGATCCAGCTGATACTAGGAGGAATCGATCTGATTTCAAGGAGACTCCTCTTGCACTCACTGCCACTAAAATGATGCCACCTAGACATATTTTCTTGGTTCAATATTCAGATCCCTATGGAAAGGCTGCTAGAAATCCCTTTTCGAAATTTTCCATGTAGGAGGATTACAACTCCCTCCTCAAGAACCAGACTTGGGATCTGGTTCCCTTTCCTTTAGGAAGGAAACTTGTCAAGTGCAGATGGGTCTACAGGACCAAGAGTGCAACAGATTGACAGGTTAGCATATACAAAGCTAGGATAGTTTCCAAAGGATTTCAGTAGGTGCAAGGTATTGACTATGATGAGACCTTTGATCCAATAGAAAATATGGATTCCATACATTTGGCACTTGCCATTGTAGCAGCCAAAGGATGGGAATTCCATCAGATGGACGTGAAGAACGCATTTCTTCACGGAGATCTATCTAAGGAGATATATATGGAGCAGCCCCAAGGATTTATGCAGGATTCATCTTTGGTCTGTTGATTGAATAAGTCTCTTTATGGCCTCAAGCAGGCCCCAAGGGCATGGTATGTCAAGATGAACTCCTACCTACTATCACAGAACTTTGAATGTTGTAATTCATACCTGAATGTTTATATGCTTAGGATGAATGATTCACTTCCACTCCTAGTTTTGTATGTTGATGATTTTTTTATCACCATTTGATCGACTTCAACGATTGATGCAGTTAGAGGATTTTGCATGAAAATTTCTTGATGATCGACATGGGCCTGCTACATTTCTTCCTTGGACTCGAGATCAGTCAGGATGCATCAGGCATCAAATTGTCTCAGGCCAAGTATGCACGAGATCTCCTTGAGATATTTCACATGATAGACTATAATTCTACCCCGACTCCTTTCCTATCAAGAGTCAGACTTGAGGATGGTGGGGACACTCCACTGGTTGACAACACATTGTACATATAGCTAGTGGGGAGATTGGTGTATCTTAGACACTCTAGACCAGATCTCTCCTATGCATTTGGAGTAGTCTCTAGGTTCATGTAGGAGTCGCATGAGCTACATTGGAAGGTTGCAAAGTGTATCCTTCAATACGTGCAAGGCACCATCACCTTTTGAATTCACTATGAAACAAATGAAGATTTTTAATGACAAAATCATAAATATTTCATTCACACATTTCGTCAAACACTTGACTAACCGGAGATTTTCATCTTTTAATAAATGCCTCTAAAACTAAAATCAATTGAAAGCTAAAACACTTAAGTCAAGTAAATCACTAACCCATACTCTGATAAGGAAATAAATAGACAAGTGATTTTTGGTCCAATGACCAGGGCAAAAACCCCACCGTGGGGAAAACCCTAGAGAGATTATTTCTATTATTCAAGAGCAGATCTGAAATTTCTTACAACCCTTAAATTTATTAATTCCAACTGTAAATCAGAAATGCAAATGAAATTATCTCAGCAATCTGATTTCTTTCTAGAAATTTGTGCCAGCAAGCTTCAACTACCCACACGTGCCAACCAAACAGCAACCCGATTTCTGGGAAATCGTGTCACTGTACAGATAAAAACAGCAGCAATAAATGCACAAAATCTACCTCGGAAAGCATTCCAGCCAGTACAGTATGGACTATACAGACTTCTTTCTTGGAAATCATGTCTCCCTCTTGTTGTACGGATTGTCTTCTCACTGTACGGACTGTCCTTCCTTCTGTTGTACGGACTGTTATGATTGCACTTCCTTAAGAACCGTTCACTCTAATTAACTTTGAAAATTGTGCTCTTAAACTCTCCAGAAATCTGATCTCTCTCTCCTTTGTCTTTACTGTGTGTTCTTATCACATTCCTAAGCATGTATATGTACTCTTCTCTTTTCCCAAGAAACCCTAACTTACATAACCAACTCAATCTAATGGCTATCATAAGTCTAATCTAAGGGCTCATATTTAATGCTCCTCATTAATTAAAAAATAAGTAATAAATGCTCATTAAATACTTTTGGGTCCCACAACTTAAAATCACTTTAAGTTATAAAGTACATTCACTTTATAAAAGCACTTTATTTAAAAAGTCACTTTACAAATAAAACATGTCTAGGAAATATGAGTTTATGTCCCCCCCATGACCGAACACAAAAACATGAATGAGGACATCCCTTGTTACATTTCAACACTCCCTCTTAACGAGGGAGCTCCTCCTGACATTACCACTTCCAAGACCATTCTCGGACTCCAAGCTATATGTAGTGGTTGCTCCCTCTGAACTTGAATGTTGCATATGAACTGGTCTGGTGGAACTGTGTCTTCTATTGATGCTTCAAGAAATCATGTCTCGTCTCTGATCATTTTCTGACTGGCTTAACTCATACCATTTTATCTTTTTTCTAGTACTAGATCCCTGAACTTAGGACTGACATTCGGGTGCACCTTCAGTCCTTTGATCTTCTTGCTCTCCCTCTAAGTCAGATATCCAACTTGACTGACATCTCACATGTTGGCCAAGCACTGTGTATACTCTACCTCTCCATTCTCCAATCAGAACTATCATGATGGGAACCTCATATATTGCATGAATATGAACATAACCACATTCAAAAGTGATTACATATCCAACATCCTCCATATCTGAGACTGAGAGGAGATTAACTCTTGTCCCTGGTACAAACAACAGCCCTTCAACTTCCAGGGACTCTCTGAAGTCCAACAGAAACCTGACACTGTCGACTCCTCTGATCTGGTGAGTCCCATTCACGACATGACCAGGACCAATCTCAGATATGAACAAAAATGAGTCCAACATTCCTGTCATATGACTAGTAGCCCCATTGTCCACTATCCAAGTCCTATCAAACTCAAAACTATTGTTGTTGCCACTAGAAACAATGGAAACAAGAGAAAACTCTTTCTCAAACTTCTCACTAAAGTCATTTACCTTTGCAGAGGCTGCTACATGTTTCTCCTTCTCCTTCTCCTTTGTTGCCTTCCTTTTGGGACATTGTGCTGCATAGTGGCCATATTCATTGCATGCAAAGCAACGAACTTTGTTGATGTCAATCCTGAAACCCTTCTTACCTTTTCTCTTGCCCTTTGACAGAAGAGAAAAGTTATCTTCAGTAGCTCCCTCTCTTCCCTTCTCTCCATTCATGCAGATCTCCTCCTGAGTGAAATCATCCCAAAGTCTGCGCCAATCTGGAAGTTTTTCACATCCCACAATTCATTTCACAAAGACTTCCCAATCCTTTGTAAAACCTATCAAGGTTATCCTCACAAGTTTTGAATCTAAGATGACTTCCCCCACAGCTGCCAATTCATCCTTAACTTGTGCCAACCAGGTAAGATATGGAACCACACTCTCACCCATGTTCATCTTGATTGAATGCAGTTTATCTTTGAGTGCCATATTATGGTTTTCATTTTTAGCCTCGTATAGGTTTTTCAATGCCTTCCACATTTCTTTGGTTGTCTTCTTTTCAGCCAAGTGTGGGATGAGTGGATCTCTTACTCCATCCAAAATGAGTCTTTGGGCTTTGGCTCTTTGACTTCATGTATATCCAAGGCAATAGGATCGTTGGAGGGAGGAACTATCACATTAGTGACAAGAGCCCACAGTTTATTTTCTTTAAAAATAGTTGTAATTCTAACCTTCCATTGCAAATAGTTAGAAATGTCATCTAACTAGTCCTCAAGTCTGATGGAAGCCATATTCAAAAAACTATTCCCCTTTTGCCCAACTTTGAAATCAAATTCTACACAATGCACTTCTTACAGAGTCCTTGCTTTGATACCATGAAGATTTTTAATGACAAAATCAAACATATTTCATTCACACATTTCGTCAAACACTTGACTAACCTGAGATTTTAATCCTTTAATAAATGCCTTTAAAACTGAAAGCAACTGAAAGCTAAAACACTTAATTCAAGTAAATCATTGACCCATACTTTGATAAGGCAATAAATAAACAAGTGATTTTTGGTCCAATGACCAGGGAAAAACCCCCACCGTGGGGAAAACCCTAGAGAGATTATTTCTATTATTCAAGAGCAGATCTAAAATTTCTTACAACCCATAAATTTAATAATTCCAACTGTAAATCAAAAATGCAAATGAAATTATCTCAGCAATCTGAATTCTTTCTAGAAATTTGTGCCAGCAAGCTTCAACTGCCCACACATGCCAACCAAACAGTAGCCCGATTTATGGGAAATCATGTCACTATACAGATAAAAACAACAACAATAAATGCACAAAATCCACCTCGGAAAGCATGCCAGCAAGTACAGTACTGACTGTATGGACTTATTTCTTGGAAATCATGCCTCCCTCTTGTTGTATGGATTGTCTTCTCACTATACGAAAAGTCCTTCCTTCTGTTGTACGGACTGTTATGATTGCACTACCTTGGAAACTGTGCACTCTAATTAACTTTGAAAATTGTGGTCTTAAACTCTCCAGAAATCTTATCTCTCTCTCGTTTGTATTTACTGTGTGTTCTTCTCACATTCCTAAGCATGTATATGTACTCTTCTCTTTTCCCAAGAAACCCTAACTTACATAACCAACTCAATCTAATGGCTATCATAAGTCTAATCTAAGGGCTCATATTTAATGCTCCTCATTAATTACAAAATAAGTAATAAATGCTCATTAAATACTTTTGGGTCCCACAACTTAAAATCACTTTAAGTTGTAAAGTAAATTCACTTTATAAAAGCACTTTATTTAAAAAGTCACTTTACAAATAAAACATGTCTAGGAAATATGACTTTATGCCCCCCCCATGAAAAAACACAAAAACATGAATGAGGACATCCCTTGTTACATTTCAACAACAGACTCTACATTGGACCTCATYGGGTTCACTGATTCTGACTGAGCTAGTGATAGCATTGATGGCAAGTCCACATCTAGTTACTCACCTAGTCTTGGTTCCAGGCCTATCAGTTGGTTGAGCAATAAGTAGGCCATTATTTCTGTTGGAAGATTGGTTGTTGTCATTGATGTCAACCCTAGTCATGGGTTTTGGACCACAAGATTGATGAAGTTATTTGGACATGAAGGAAAATGCACATGTAGATACAACACCCATGGATGGATAGTATACATCATTCTCTTTCCGGTGGTATGTTGCACGTCACGTGGATCCTCATGGTTGAGGAGAAATGAATTTTTGAAGATGACAAAGTGAATTGTACATGTAGGCCCTGAAGACAATTAAAGAAAAGGATTACAAAATAAGAAAGTGTCAGGTCGGCCCTAATGTTAAAAGGAAGTGACATAAATGGTATAAATAAATATCATTATACATTCATTTGATACAAGTCGAATTTCAGAGAGAAGAGGAAGTAAAAGAAGGCCGGATTTCAAGGGAGGATGAAGTCTTGTGGTGATGTGTTCTAAGGTATGTTATTTTCAGGTCATCTTACCATTTTTGCCATAACTTTTTTTCTAGAACGATTCAGATGGTGAAATCGCTATGGTAGTGAGATGACATATCAAGGTACCTCTGGTAAAAATTTCAGCTCTTGATTCACTATAATTATGGAGATATACTCTGTGGAATATAGGGTTTGTGACCAGTCCTGAAACTAGTCAAAAAACAGGTGTTCCGGGTAAAACAGTCATAACTTTTTCATACAGACTCCAAATGCAGTGGGACCACTT
>JASDQU010753766.1:28323-65409 GCA_032191745.1 Picea mariana
TTATGGTACAGATTGATATCTGTTGAGGATTGTTGCCTCATCTCAGTTGATGCTGAGAATGCAAGCTGAGTCTTGCATATAGAGCTGGTGCTCTTGTAGAGTTGTACTATATTCAGTTGTTGCTGATAAACCCCAAGGATTGTAGTCCGTAATAAAAAGAAAATTGTACATACATCTTGTGTTCTTTGTGTTCATTGTGGTGATGAATTGTTGATGATATATTGCTGATATATGTTGCTGATATGTGCTCACATCTAACTGGTTATAAATGACAACAATGGGTAATGAATAAATGTTGAATGCTAATTGATGAGTTTTTGTGCAAGAGGAAAGTTTTGGGAAAAAGATCCCCACACTCATTCACCCCCCCTCTAAGTGTGGTAGGTGTGTCCAACACCTGTAAGAAGCTTGACCAAAGATAATAAAGAAGAAAAGAGTTGGTGGACGTAGCCCCAGGGTGGGGGTGAACCACGTACATGTTGTGTTGATATGATTTGTGTGATGTATTGATGTGTTTATGTGTTTATTTTCTTAGTGCTTTAATATAGATGAATGATTTGTTGATTATTAGTGATTAATAATATGGATGGATGTTGGATCTGACTTATATACATGTGCTTACTGCTTGAATCTACTAGATCTAATATGTTTCGTCGTGCTAAGTGTTGCTAGATGCTAGATCTAGTTGAATACTGCGATGCTCTGTAATTAGGGTTTAACTGCGCTATAACTAAGATTGGATATTGATGAATGTTAACTGTTGAGTGCTCTGTCAAGTGTTAGAATCATAGATCTATGTCCTAGCTAAGGTTGTATAAATATGAGTCATGCAACCACCCCTGCTTCTACCTCAGGTGAGACTTCATCTGCTTCGCAGGTGTTGCCGAAAGGGCTGGTAGTTAGGGTTGTGTTGGTGTGTTGTTGTAGCATTGTTGTAGCATTAAACCCTGGGTCTTCCCTTGTGCCAACACACATGGTGAATGTGTGTCGATTACCGTGCCTTAAATAAAATCATGGTGAAAAATCGATACCCTCTTCCTCGTATAGATGATTTACTTGATCAGTTGAATAATGTTGTTTATTTCACTAAGTTGGATTTGCGCAATGGATACCATCAAATCAGGGTCATAGAACAAGATGCATGGAAGACTGCCTTTAAAAACAAACAAGGATTTTTTAGTGGTTAGTTATGTCGTTTGGGCTTTGTAATGCTCCGACAAATTTCTTGCATGTGATGAATGATGTACTCAGGTCTTTCCTAGATGACTTTGTGATTGTATATTTAGACGACATTATTGTTTTTAGCGGGACTTGGGACAAACATGTGAGTCATGTAAAGCAATTATTGGATACTTTGCAAAGGGAAAAGTTGTATGTAAAATTGTCTAAATGTGAATTTGGAAAGACTGCACTTGTATACTTAGGTCATATTGTAGGAGGAGGACAATTAAAAATTGATCCTTCCAAAATTGATGTAATTGTAAATTGGCCTGAGCCAAAAAGTGTAACCAAGGTCCGAAGCTTCTTAGGTGCAGTCCAGTATTGGAGGAGGTTCATTTCAAACTTCTACTTTATAGCAACTCCTTTGCATGCCTTAACCAGTGTGAAGAACACTTTTCAGTGGGAAGGAAAGCAACAAAAATATTTTTGACACTTTGAAGGAGAAGATCAGTACCACACCAATATTAGCACTGTCAAATCTTCAATAGCCTTTTGAGATTGAGACAGATTCCAGCGGATATGCCATGGGTACAGTATTGATGCAATATCGTAAGCCTATCTGTTACCACTCTAAAAATTTTAACCAAGATGTTGTTGACTATCCTACATATGTTAAAGAGTTGTATGCATTAGTCCAAAGCATAAAGAAATGGAAGCACTACTTGTTAGGGAAGGAAACAATTATACATACAGATCACCAACCCTTACATTATATCCAAGCACAGACCAAACTACAACAATCTCGACACTACAGATGGATGGGTTTTCTACAATAATTTCATTTGGTAATCAAGTACAAAAAGGGTACAAGTAACAAGGTAGATGATATGCTATCTAGACCTCCTATTTCTAAATCTATTGTTTTGAAGAACACTTATTTATCTCATGATAGCTATGTAGAGAAATATTCCATTGATGAAGATTTTAAAGAAGTATATGAGAAGCTAACCCATGGTGCACAGGTAGAGAACTATTGTCTGCAAGGAAAACTACTCTACCATATTGGAAAGCTATGTATTCATACAAGTGAACGAGTCCATGTAGTACGAGAAGTGCACACTTCTCTTGTTTCTGGGAATTTTGGGGTAGGAAAAACTATGGCTCATTTGCAGAGGTTTTGTTATTGGCCTCAAATGAAAGAAATTGTAACTAAATATGTAAAGGGGTGTGTGATGTGTTCTACTTGTAAGCCCACTAATATAAAAATGGGGCTATACTCACCACTTCTTGTTCCATCTCATATATGGGAAAGTATCTCCATGGATTTTGTAGGGGGTTTACCAATGACCAAAAGGGGTCATGACTATTTGTATGTTGTAGTGGATAGGTTCAGCAAGATGTGTATCTTAATTCCATGTAAAAAGTAGATCATTGATGAGAATACTGCTAATCTCTTCTTTCAGTATGTTTGGGTTCACTTTCGGTTACCCACATCCATTATCTTGAATTGAGATACTCGATTCCTTGGGGACTTTTGGACTAGCTTGTGGAGAGTGATGGACACCAAATTGGAGAGGATCACTTATTTCCATCCACAAACCAATGGACAAACAGAGGTGGTAAACAGAACAATGGCACTTTTTCTTCAAGGCTACTACAGCAAACATCCCAAGTTATGGGATGAACATATACCCTATGTACAACATGCTTACAACCGAGTCTTGCATTCCTCCACTCTGATTTCACCTTTTGAGACATGTTTCAGGTACCTACCCAAGGTTCCTTTGGAGTTGATGTATGGGAGATATGCCGATGTAAATGAAGAAAGAACAGAGGACGAAGCCCGCAAGTTCATCCATAGGATCTAGCAGGTGCACCAGGCAGTCAGGGAATAGTTGGAGAAAACTCAAGCACAGTATAAAGCTCGGCATGACAAGCACAAGGTTGATCATCAGTTCTAGGTTGGAGACTAGGTATGGCTTCACATCAGCAAGGAGAGATTGAAGGGTAAAGGAAAGAAACTCAAGCCCATTCGTTATGGACCCTTCACTATCTTGGAGAAAAGTGGTACCAATTCTTTTCGTCTGGATCTTCCACCTTATATGAAGATTTACTCAGTTGTGAACGTAGAAAACTTGAAACTTTTTGAGCCTCACATGATCATGGATCAAGATGAGGAAGTTTCAATACCTTCATTTGATGATTTTTCTCCTGAGTACTTGGATGAGTAAAGGAAGATATCATCTTGGACAGAAGGACAAGGACTTAACGCGGGGGTGATGTTGATTATCTTCGAGTAGGCTTAAAGGGCACGCATCCAAGCAAGGCAAAGTGGATTGAGAAGGAAAAAGTGAGGGGACTTTTCCCTCACTTACCTGTTGATTGATGAAAGGTTTTAGTGGTCCAAAAATATATCAGTGGGAATGCGTGATCCAAAAAGGATCCAAAAAAGGCTAAGAACAACTTAGGACTCGTAGAAGCAACTCAGGATGCTCAAAATGGCCTCAACAGACAGAGAAAGGGAAAAACTTCAGAGTTACCAAAACTTAGTTAAAATGACATTATCGCGAAGAGCACTTTGCAAGCTTTCTAAGGGTGCAAACGACTCATCAAACAGAGTTACAGATTGAAATCTATCCGCAGTCAAATTTTGGTCAACCTAGCCCAGTCAGCCAAGGATGAGTCAGCATCCATACAACACACGTGGAAGGAGAAGAAGATGACACATGCCATGTTTATGTCAACATGAATTCAACATGGTGACATGGAAGCACCAGAGACTGCCACGTGTCACCCAGTTTTGTCACTTTTGGACCGATCCGTGGACCAATAGGATTGTCCCATGTGGCAGTCTATACAGTTCGTATAGTGACGTGGAACGATGATGTGGAATTAACATGGAAAAGGATGGCATGGATGAATGGTAGGTTGCCACATGGCCTAATCAGGGGCTGCCAGGTGGCAGGCAAAAAAATCACAATGATAACCTGTATCCAAATTTTGAAAAACAATTAAGGATTGGCGGGTCCGCCAAATCTGGCAAACCACGCCAAATCCAACCACGTTCTAATCGTTGGGATCCTGGATAGCGCCACCACCAAATTTGGTGGAGAAACTTTTTTCTATTTATATATATTACAAAAAATTAAACTAAAAGGGGGAGGCTCGTGGGTTTGACCCCGAGACCTCCTCCCCATACTACACCTTAGTATTAATGCCATAACCAACAAGCCAACGGGCCATACTTTGTAATGAACGTCGACGAATTTACTTAAGTGTTGAGTCCACCAAACCCTGGAAAGAGGAGGCACACATGTGGTACAATGTGGGCATGCATTACGATGTAGTACAGTCATTAATTGCATGTTGGAAAGGGGCACAGAAACTGAGACAAATTTATTCTTGGGCCTAGGAGTGCCAGAGTCGTATCGAGGTGTGGAGACAACCATTTTTGGGTAATTCGACGCCACGATTTTAGTGGTGTTGTCTTTTTTATGATCTGAGCATTATTTATGTAGCTTGATTTCATAATGAGGTATACTTATGTATTTTTCCAAATTCTTTTGCTGAGTTAATGAAAAAAGCCTACCCATTTGAGAGCAAGACCTGGAGACGTAGTCCACCAGGGACGAACTCTGTTATCAAGTTTTTGTGTTCATATTTGATGCTTATGTATCTTCATTATTGATCTTTCCTTCTTTAATGGTGCACTTTAATTTATGCTCATTTAATGCAATTCTTTATAAGTCGCTCGATGAAAAGATCTCGGATCACTCAGAGACTAGTTAACTCAGACTAGGTGGCAGTTCACTCTCGTAACTACCTAAGAGACTAGATTAGGTGGCAGTTTACTCCCGTAACTATTGGTGTGTGTCCAGATCACTCTAGACCACCACTATGGCGCATTGGCTTCTCCTCCAGGGCACATTAGTTGATTTATACAAAGTATATCATGTGTAAATTATCATTCATTCATTTGGTTAATGAGAATTCTTCCATTCTTTCTCTCTTGCTTATCTTTTCTCATATTTTCTATGAAAACTGTGTTTGTCATTTGCTAGCTAGATATATTCTATGCAGGTTCAACACATTTACATCATTAACATGCAGATTAAAAACTAATTTTGAAATTGATGAAAAACAATATTCACGATTCGTAAGATAACTTGGTCAAAATAAATTCTTACTATACATCAATAACAAAATGAATAGAGTGTATAACAATCCACCCTTTAATTTCCAAATACATAGTGGTTTAATCCAACTTTTGGGCTCCTGAGGAGCTTCTCTATTAACAGTAGAAAATAATTCTCCAATACAATAAAAAAGAAAATTGTTTTCGCCAAAGGTCCTTTACTATGGGGAAAACCCTCTTATTTACACAAACTTCACAAACTAAAAATAGCCACCTCGGTGACTTAAAATATATAAACAAGAGAGTGATTCAAGATGACTCGAGTTATATAGGTTCCTTTAGACTAGCATGCTCATCCACATAATCGACCCACTCAGAGTAGATCTTAGCATAACTATCCCCAAAAGGAAACCAATGTTGGTCTATCAGCATACTCAACTCATGTTCATTGTTCGAAATCAACGAGTATACTTTTACATTATGTTAGCGTTGAGGCCACAACAACCCCCCTTTAATTTTTCTTTTTTAAATGAAAGGAAATCCCCCCTCTTACTAAAATTTAACTTCTAATGCCTAATCCACTACTAATTGAGCCTAATGTTAATTATTTGTCTACCTTGAGGGAGTTGGGGGTTAGATCTTGGTTGATGAATATCTTGAATGAGTTTATTGTTGAATATTTTCTGAATGGATAACTTAAATTATGCATCCTCTTGCTTGCATGTTGTGCTTAATGTCTTCATATTTATGCTTTTGTATGTTGTTCATACTCTTCAGTTTCAAACTCTTAGCTTAAATCACAAGATCACTAATCCTTCCTTGGAGTTTGAGACTTGGCACATGCATTTTTCCAGACACTCATCTACAACCACCCATGATTATCTTTGAACAAACCCAACACTTATTTATAAGTTTGTTGAAGGCAAGGAATGTAATATTTATAGTATAATGGCAAGTGTCTTCTTAATTGCATAATTAATCTCATCGTTTATGTAGTTGAAGGAGTTGATTCACAAGGTCACTTCCTTTACATGATTGATCCAACCTTGAAATGCATGTGGGGAATCCCTTGATCTTCTTACTCTTTCCTAAACACATTCCTATCTAGATATTTTCTAACATTTGAATCCAACAATCAACACTATGAACTAAACCTTATATTTCCCAAACCTCAATCATATTTATTTCTATCATCATTACATTGATGAGGCCAAAACCTTGGTTCTTTTCTAGAATATTGATCCTTACCAGGATCCCCCTCATTTGGAAGCATATTCACCTTGGATTACAGTTATCCCTTGAAAACCCCATTCAGAATGCTAAGTGCAAATTGGCTTAAGACTGGTCTGAATCCTAAAGGCTGAAATCCTATCAGGCTCCCTTCATTTGGTTTGTCTCATCGGACTATCCAAGTGATGTCCCTTGCAATTTTCTTGAGGTCTGAGAGGCATGAGATTTTTCAGATTGATCTCTATCAGGTTCTTCTTTAAGCCTCCCCTTTCTTTGAAAACTTAGGCCCAATACCCATTGAGCTTCATGAATGTAGGTCCTTGTCATGTCGTCGCCTAATGCTTGCTTTCTATTTTTCATAATTAGTTTCATGCATTGCGGCCTGATGTAAGAACCTATTCCTTGATCTGGTCGTATTCACTCTATTTGCAGTCTTATCAGGTCTACCCTATGAGGTGTTCAGCTTGACTAGATTGGAATGTGTCTTGCGTTTGGTTGGCATCGATCTCCTTTTATTATATGAGTTGATATTTGTGACGTTGATTTGTCGCATGACGTGTCGTTTCTTTTTTCCACTAGTTTCTTTACATTTGTCGTATTCGAGTTTGAGTGTTCTTGAACATAATACAACCTAACTACCCGTCTTGACACCTAGTTACTTGAAATCTACATGGTATATCTCACTCATATTTTTTGGGTCCCTAGGTGCGGAACCCTAACTGGTGTAGAACCATGATAGGCATGGAACCCTAACTTGTGTGTAACTTTACCTTATTTTCCTAATTTGTATTTTTATTTTTGTATACATTTTGTATATTTTTATTTTTAAGTTTATTTATTTCTTTGTTTTTATTTCTATTTTATATTTATTTATTATTTTTTTATTTATTTATTTCCATTTGTATTTGACCCTTGGTTTTGCAAAACCACATGGTTTGATTGCACATGGTAATTGTCCATGGTTTTTTATTCCCCAAGGTTTTTCCCTAAAGTTACCATAGATATTGATTTTTTACATGGGGAAAATCAAGTTCACTTTAAAATGTTTTTACATGGGTCAAATTTGTTTGTACATGGATCAAATTTGTTTTACATGAGTAAACTATTGGTTATATGGTGTTTTTTTCCTAGTTAACTAATGCATATATGTGCATTCTCATTATTTTCATGCACATAAAATTAGAAACAATTTGACTTTTGATACACACACGTATATTTTGTTTTCATTTTAATTTGACTTTAGAATTTTTATTTTTCCCTTCACTCCTTAAAATTTAACATAATATTTCATGGGACTTCTCTTCAGGCTTCTTCCCATTAGTCCTCACCTTCACTTCATGGTAAATTCCATTGAGAACTACCAATAGGACACACCTCATATCTTCATGGAATCCCTTCCTCCCACAAACCTTCCTTCATACTTATAATCCCCTCTTCCCTTCCTCAAATACCCTTGAAAACTTAACAATATGAGTCTCATGGAATCGGAGTGGTTACCCATCGAAGAGTGGAGTCAAGTCTTCCATTTACCATTCTGACAATCGAAGAGTGGAGTCAAATATTCCATTTACCATTTCGACAATTGGACTCCGATGGTAAGCCACCAAAGTAGGATTTTAATCATTTTATTAATTGATTTTCACGTGGGTGAGGAGTCATTTTCTTATTTTTATTATTATTTTTTATTTTCAAGTGGGTGGGAGTAATTTTGTATGTTTAATTTTATTAATTTAATTCGATTTTCACATAGGATAATTTAATTAATTTTATTGTTTTCCTATTTTTTATTTCTTTTTGTTTTATTTTCCTATTTTCATTAGGATTATTGGCCAAAATTACAACACAATCCCTAGGTCATGTGCCTTCTTTAGGTTCTTATACAAATCGGGTAAAAGGAATAAAGTTGTATTAACCATTCGGTATTGAATTTACTAATGCATGTGGTACAATATTTTCAGGTTGAAGATCGATGAACCGGATTCACCCACAAGCAGATCAAGGAATGTTGAGCACTAACTTTTAAATGGAAGAATTTTGAGCCACAAGTGTCAGAATCAAGCCCATGATACCATGTTGGAAATATATTGAGATGAAGAATGCATTGGGAGAGGACTTTGGGATGAAATAGTGATGGAAAGCCCCAGAAAATGTGAAAAACATAAGGTCACGAATTTCAGGGGGAAATTGATTGTGCAAACTTCAGGTAGCTATATACAGGGCTACAAGAAATTAAATCAATCCCAGGATACCTCACTAGAAATATAACAGAGAATAGAATGAGATGGAACAACAAGTATTGACCAATTAAGGGCATAAATCCTCAGAAAATCTAGAAAAAAGAAGAGGCCTAAATTTAATTAGAAAATGGGTTGTGCAATGTTCAAACAGTTTCATCCCAAGCTACAGGAGTCAAAATCAAACCTACAAGAGCACATTATAAGGATGAGATAGAGAAAACAAATATGGGATGATCTTATTCAGTAGAATAACACCATAAATGCCTAGAATAACTCGAAGAACAGAATAAGACACTAGTGGGCATAGTTGATAATATTTTTTAAATGAATATCATTTATGGACTTCCTTAGGGAGAGAATAACCACTCAAGAGTCTCTTCAGCTTATGTTTATAATGCTCACATGTTAATTTTTGAAAATGTAAAATAAATTTGAAATGTGAAATGAAAAAACAAAGGGAAACGAAATGAACATTCACAAGATTTGAGGAGTTTCTCTTGTCTTGTAAAAGAGGACTCGTTGGATGTAGTCGAGGACTTTTTCCCATTGTATAGACTAATAATACTCTTATTTTTTAATATATGAAGAGAAGAAGGAGTTTTGAAGTCATAATTGTTGTCAAATGTGTTTGGTACTACTCCACTAATGTGTTTGTCATTTAATTTTTTCTAAGTGTTGATCATATGAACTATTTATATGCTTAGTATTTAGAATGCTTATGTTGTTGTGATTTCTAATGAGTATAGGGATGATGTTACAGGTCTCCTATGCAACTAGTTGATATTATATCTGAAACATTATTATTTTAACATATTATTGGTTGTGTTGGAGAAAGCAGGTTTGGAGAACAATGCAACAATGCACCACATTTTGAGGAAAAGCAACGCGCGTGACAGGATTTGTGGAAATCCGACGCAAAAGTGGAAAAACCTATCCTAGTTAGGGTTAGGGTTTTGGGATGTATTGTAAGGGTTTATAACCCATTTTTGTAATATAAATAAGGGGTATGAGGTATATTAGGGGAGGTGGATATCATTAGAGGATCAGATAATTATCTATGGTCGAGTTCTTAGAGAGTTAGTGTGACAAGTCTATTTTGGAGAATCGCTTTTGGAGATTTTGGGATGGGATGTCTATTTTGCAAGCTATAGAGCTCGAATGAGGTYGAAGCAGTTGAGGATCAGGTTGCAAGCTATGGAGCTTGGTGCGATTTTGGTCCACCTCACTACTCACTACTCACTACCTTGATGTAATGCACACAACGCTTTTTGATGAATAAGAATAAAGAAGMAAAAGATATTTGTGGACATAGCCCCAAGGGGGGTGAACCATGGTAAAACCATGTGTGCAATGTATGTTGATGTTTTATTAATTATGTAGTTATAATTGAATGGTTAGATAGATGAATGGATGATTTACTTACAACACACACTAGATTAATGAATGAATGGATGGATGGATCTGATAAATAATAGAATAGAATGCATGATTAAGTAGAAATAGTAGAGGTAAGAAAGGACATCCCCCAATCCCTTCCATGAATGCAAACATTTGCATCCTGCAGTCCCCCATAAACCATCTCGGGTGAGATTGCATTATGCACTATGTGCACAGTGTAGCCTTTGTTGGACACATCAACCACACTAAGAGGGGGGGTGAATCATTGTAGGGATCTTTTTCAAACTTCCCTTCACAAAAATCCTTAGTTAGAAATCACCAATTACTCATCACTTATTATTGTCATTTATAACCAATTAAATGTGAATATATATCAGCAACATATATTAGCAGCATATATCATCAATAAGTCATCACCATAAGGAACACAAGATGTATGTACAATTTTATTTTTATTACGGACTACAATCCTTGGGTTATCAACAAAAACTGAATAGAGTTACAACTCCACAAGAGCACCAGCTCTACAATGCAAGACTCAACTTACACAACTCAGCACCAACTGAGAAGAGGAATCAATCCTCAATAGATACCAATTTTTCAACAGGTACGTGACCTTTCAGTAGCGCAGTACGTGTATGTATGTGCCCTACTAGTAGTACATATCACGTATGTACACGGTCTGTCTGTACTACAACCTGTGTATTCCTTCTGAGTAATTACGGTTTTCTCTCCATGAAAAACTCAAATCCTCTTTAGTCACATTCACTTATTTCTTTCACTATCCAATATGTACCATAACCAATCACAACACATCTATGCTCTCCCATAACTTACTCATGCTCCTCAACCATGTACCACAAAACCCCTTATCCATATGCCAATAAATACAAGATGTGCCTCAACAAGAAGTATCAATGATAAATATACAAGCACTGTATCTCTGTAGATCTGACTTATACAAAAGATCCCATGCAGCCACTAGTCTCTCTAGGGAGAATTCTCAAATCTCCATAACCATTTCTCATGCATACATCAAAATCCAACTATTCATAGAAATAAGACATACCTTTTGAACCAATGGATAGATCTGATGTATCTAAGCACTGTAGACCTTCCTGGGAGCTTGATCTCGGAATATTGAACCTCGGCATCTTCATATTTTCAAGTTTACATGGCTTTACTAACATGTACACACCCTAATAAACTACCAGCCCATGTATGTATGCACCCTAATACACTTTCATCTCGTGTACTCCTTATTATGTATGCACCCTAATACACGGTCATCCCGCATACACCTCAGAAACTAGGGTTTCTAAAATTCTGAAACTTTTGCCGTCAAGATCTCAAACTTATGAAAACTTTGATGTGTCCATGAGATCTTCCAATCAATCTCTCTCTCATAATATATCTTCAATATATGCTAGGGAGGTGTATTTCACAAGATACCTTTGCCTCTTATTTATACTATCCAGTTAGCTTCCTTAGAAGCATTTTCTAGGCCACTTTGTCCACATAGCCACTTTGTCCACATAGTCACCTATGTTCAACTTTGCCCAACTTTCCACTTGTCCATGTATCCAATAGCCACTTAACCACTTAACCCATTTTCCTCATTTTAGGGTTAACCTTCTTATAACCACTTTCCATAATTAGAAATTTCTCCATTTACTTTATTATTTAAATAATCCCCCTTGACTTTGTCACTTCACTTTATTATTTAAATAATCCTCTTTGACTTTGTCACTTCACTTTATTATTTAAATAATCCTCTTTGACTTTGTCACTTCACTTTATTATTTAAATAATCCTATTTGACTTTGTCACTTCACTTTTAAATAATTTCTTCTTTACAAGCACTTTGAATTCTTTGACCTTTTGGGACTTCAAGCCAACATAAGAGGGTCCTCCAACTTCCTAAGGCCATAACTCTCAAACCGTGAGGATTTATGTGACGTTACATATATCACCAAAAATGGCATGACAAACACTATCCATCTAGGATAGTTTCTTTGACAAATTCACTGATCTTCATCTCATTATTCCACAATTAAGTATCTCTAACCATACTTTTAGGATAACTCAATCACAAAGTGTCTTCTCGTGAGGGATTTCACCATAAGGGGACCACTTTGGAGTTCATCCATTTGTACTCCTTATCAAGACAAGAATGAGTCATCTTTACATCAATCCAACTATGCATCATATATCAATGACACCACATCGATCCATCTTCATCTATGCATCATATATCAATGACAATTCATTGATCCATCTTCATCTATGCATGACATCATATGAATATGATTCCACTTGACATCAATCTGTTCACATCAAGGATAGTACATATTACATCAGTATGCTATGACAAGACATTGTTCCTTTGACATCAATCAATCAATCCTTTGGCATCAATAACAACATGATCCAACAATATCCCCCTTTGACATTGATGGCAATACCAACATTGATGTCAACACCAATCATTGATGGCAACATGTAGACATGGAATTGCTCTACATCAATAGTCATCTCAATCACATCAATGTGACTATCTCTCCCCCTTTGACATCAATGGAAAAGGGTAGTTCTCTCCTTAGGGTTTCTCTCCCTATCTGAACTCTCCTTTGAGCTACTCCCCCTGCCCAAATGCCTTTGATCTTCCTCTGAATAATCTCTCCCCTTTTGAACAAGGGATATCACTTTGATGTAATGCTAAAGATATATCTCCCATGCTCCCCATGTGACCATCGCTCCCCCTGGAACTATGCCTCTGTGTTATTTCTCCAAGTATAGGGCTCCTTTTCAAGTATGTATCTTTGTATATGATAAAATATCTCCTCCTGGAATCATGGGAAGAATAATGAATCCCCCTATGGGTATGTCTCCCCCTATCTTCTCTGCAATATGAACAATATGTTATCGTTGCAATATGCTTCTGTTGCAAATGTTACTTCTCAACCGAAACATAGATCAAATTCTCTTTCTATGACGATCCTTGGACATGTCCATGCATCAAAACTCGTGCCATACCATACATCATGAAGAAAAGGATATGTCAACAATGAAATAGAGAATCATGAACAAAACATCAACCAAGTACATCCTATGCCATATTGTGTGTCAACCATGCACAACACCCATGTACATCAATATCACAGAATATGCCATGTCATCAATGGAGTGTATCAATCATATGCTTCTACAAACATGCCAACCATGTGTCTCAAACAAGTGTCATATCACCCATGACATGCTTCTATCATGAACCAAGTGCCACAACTATGTATCTCAATCAATCAAGTGTCTCAACTATATCATCCCATATATCATGTACCAAAGTATATGCTAATCAAATAATACCAATGGTGTACTTTAGCCAAGTACTATCATCCACATACATATACCATCTATGAGTGCATCAACATTGCACTAATCATGTATCAGCACTTGTACCAAGAAAGTGCATTAACCATGAACCAATACCACAAAAAGATGAACTACAATCAAAATGTGTCCTCATATATGAATTCCATATCAACCATAGACCATGTGCCAATCATACTTCTAGTAGGTGCCTCTAACAATGTACCAAATATGTACCAACCAAGCATCAACTATAGATCAAGATATTACTCATCAATGATGTACAACATAACCACCTCATCAACTCATCAACTATATGCTCCACTATGTAGCTCATCCATATTCCAAATGCATGCACCAACATATCCAACAAATTTGCTTCCAATAATACATCATAAGATATATCAATGAAACTCAAATATGTACCAACCATGTACCCCATCAAATCATCCTCAACCTCCATTCACTACAACAAATACTAAGCATCCAATATGTACTAGAAGTGTGCCTCAATAGATCAATGACATCTCTAGCTAGTATCATCATGATATATCTCATAAACAAAGTGCCATAACTTCACTGTCACAACCACCATTGTTCTTTAACAGAAAAATGTCTCAATCCACACTCTATAGTTAGTACCATGCATCCAAGATAGTATTTCAACACTCAACCATATGTCACCGCCATACATACATAAATTATGTATCCCAACATGTAATCATGAAAACCTATAGCGAACAATGTCAGATCCTGCAACAAACCATGTCAGACCCTGCAACACAAAGTTATACCATCATACCATGATGCAACTCATATGCATAGACTTTTCCCGAGGATTTTACCATAGATATGTGGCCTACTATAGAGACATCTCACATATTTACATGACCTATTCATAGGTCAGATTGCGTATGTACGCGACTATTACCATTGTAACCCGTGTATTCTTATGAAGATGTCAAACTTGAGCTTCCCTTAAGGCTGCAATTATGTTCTGATTGTTCAGTTGTCTTCACCCACTTTTGAAGGTGTCCCAGCTTCTCATAACTTGAGCTCATCTTTTCAAAAATATCTCCCTTCCTAACTTCATGCCTTCTTCTATTCATGTTATATGAAGTCATCATCATGGAATTTCTTCTTGTGTTCCAGCAATCATGTGATTTGTGACCAAATGCACTACAACTATAGCATCGCATGATGTGACAATGAGCAACAACATGTCCTACTTGATTAAATCTCCAACATCTTAGGGTGTTATGAAATCTTTCATTATCTCTCCTTGCATAAAATTTGCATTCCAAGGCTTTGTGACCATATTCATTACATGAGTAACAATGACCATGAAAAACATTCTCATGCCTTTTCTTTGGTCTCCATCTTGAAGGTGTCTCTCTTCTTTGAGGTGTAAATATGGCTTCTTGATGTCTTCCTTGTTTTTTTCTTTTGAAACTTTCCTTGCCTTGTGTAGATGGTTGAATTGCAAAATTATTTCCATCCTTTGAGAGTGAGGGACTTACCTCATGCTTCTTTGAAGTGCTTGCTTCAACATGTGTAGCTTCTTTCTTGTATCCAAGACTTGATTTATCATTTGGTGATCTTTGACTATCCAAGATCTCATTCAAGATTGTTGAGCTATTCAAGAATTTGTTTGACTTATCTACTTTCTTTCTAAGATCAACAACTTCAACTTCCAACTTATGACATGACTCTTCCTTTTCATTTACTTGATTCTTTAATAGTTCCTCTATCCTTTTGGATTCTTCAATTTGGGTCTTGAGATGGACATTAACTTCAGGACTTTTGCTAATCTCATCATCTACCTTCGTATTTTCTTCAATTTCATTCTTTAGTATTTTGATCTCTTCTTCTTTTTCTTCTAATTGAGTTTTTTTACTTTCTTATTGTTCTTTGAGAATTTCCTTTAACTTCAAGATATGCCTTTCATTCTTTTTAAGAAAATTTTTAGTGTTCTCATAAAGATAGCTATATTCTATGTAACAATGGTCATAGTTGTATTCAAATAGACCCCATTCAACTTTCCTTTTAAGCTCTGATAATCCTTCTTCTTCTTCTTCCATGGGATAACTATCATTTGATTCTACACATACTATCTCTAGATTTTTTTCTTCACTTGTAGAGAAATATTCAACATCATCACATTTTGAAAGATTGCAATCAGGGGTTTTTGGAGATTCTTTACCTTCATTGATCTTGATGGAATTGTCTTCAAGGTCTTCCCTTTTTCCAACATCATCACATTTAGAATCATTGCAATTAGAGAATTTTGGAGATTCATTACCCTCATTGATATTGATGGAATTGCATTCAAGGTCTTCCTTTTTGCTTTGGTATGTCTTCTCTAGCTTTAGCCATAGATCCTTGGTGGAAGTGCATTGTCTCGTGCTCTCTTTGATAGAACTTGAGAGTCCACTAAGAATGGTCTTGAGATCCAATGCATAGTTCTTCTTTTCTTCCCTTTGAGCTACAAATTTTGACTTGTTCTTCAAAGGAACTGATCCACCAATAGCTTCTTTCCAAACACCCTCTCCTATTTCCTTCAAATGCACTTTCATTTCTATTCTCCATGTAGAATATTTTTCCTCATCGAGGATTGGAACTTCATCATCCATTTGTGTGCCCATGGATCTCCTCCAATCTTGTTAGGGCTTAAAGTGAAGGCTTTCTCTAATACCAATTGTTGGACACACCAACTACACTGAGAGGGGGGGTGAATCAATGTAGGGATCTTTTTCAAACTTCCCTTCACAAAACTCCTTAGTTAGCAATCACCAATTACTCATCACTTATTATTTTCATTTATAACCAGTTAAATGTGAATATATATCAGCAACATATATCATAAATAATTCATCACCATAAGGAACACAAGGAACACAAGATGTGTGTACAATTTTCTTTTTAATACAGACTACAATCCTTGGGCTATCARCAACAACTGAATAGATTTACAACTCCACAAGAGCACCAGCTCTGTAATGCAAGACTCAGCTTACACAAATCAACACCAACTAAGAAGAGGAATCAATATTCAACATATACCAATATTTCAACAGGTACGTGACATGTCAGTAGTGTAGCACACATATGTACCTGCCCTACCAGTAGTACAGCTTACATATGTACGCGGACTGTCTGTACTATAGCCTGTGTATTCCTTCTGAGCAATTAGGGTTTTCTCTCCATGAAAAACTCAGATCCTTTGTAGGCTTCAGTCACATTCACTTCTAAATTTCATTGTCCAATTTGTACCATAACCAATCACAACACATCTATGTTATCCCATAACTTACTTATGCTCCTCAACCATGTACCACAAAAACCCTTAGCCATATGCCAAGAAATACAAGATGTGACTCAACAAGAAGTATCAATGATAAATATACCAACACTGTATTTCTGTAGATATGACTTATACAGAAGATCTCATGCAACCACTAGTCTCTCTAGAGAGAATTCTCAAATCTCCATAACCGTTTCTCATGCGTACATAAAAATCCAACTATTCATAGAAATAAGACATACCTTTTGAACCAATGGATAGATCTGATGTATCTGGTCACTGTAGACCTTCCTGGGAGCTTGATCTTAGAATCTAGAACCTCGGCATCTTCATCTTTTCAAGTTTCCATGCCTTTACCAACATGTACGCATCCTAATACACTGTCAGCCCAGGTACGTACACACCCTAATACAATGTCAGCACACGTACACCTCAGTATGTACGCACCCTAATACACGGTCAGCCTGTGTATGCCTCATAAACTAGGGTTTCTGAACTTCTGAATCTTTCGCAGTCAAGATCTCAGACTTACAGAAACTTTGATGCATCCATGAGATCCTCCAGTGAATATCTCTCTCAGAATAGATCTTCAAGATATGCTCAAGAGATGTATTTCACAAGAGACCCTTGCCTCTTATTTATACTCTCCAAGTAGCTTCCTTAGAAGTATTTTCTAGGCCACTTTGTCCACATAGTCACCTATGCCCAACTTTTCCCAATTTGCCACTTGACCATGTATACAATAGCCACTTGACCACTTAACCCATTTTCCTCCTTTTAGGGTTAACCTTCTTATAACCACTTTCCATAATTAGAAAGTTCTCCATTTACTTTATTATTTAAATAATCCTCCTTGACTTTGTCACTTCACTTTATTATTTAAATAATCCTCTTTGACTTTGTCACTTCACTTTATTATTTAAATAATCATCTTTGACTTTGTCACTTCACTTTTAAATAATTTCTTCTTTGCAAGAACTTTGACTTCTTTGACCTTTTGGGGCTTCAAGCCAACATATGAGGTTCATCCAACTTAGTAAGGCCATAACTCTCAAACCGTGAGGAGTTATGTGACATCCACATATCACTGGAAATGGCATGACAAGAACTATCCATCTAGGATAGTTTCTCTAACAAATTCACTGATATTCATCTCATTATTTCACAATTAAGTATGGGTTCTCTAACCATACTTCTAGGATAAATCAATCACAAAGCGTCTTCTCGTGAGGGCTTTCACCATAAGGGGACCACTTTGGAGTTCATCCATTTGTACTTCCTATCAACCATGATAAGATACTTAACTACAAAGAGTATTCCCGTGAGGGATTTCACCATAAGGGAACCACTTTGGAGTTCATCCATTTGTACTCCTTATCAAGACAATAGTGAGTCATCATTACATCAATCCAACTATGCATCATATATCAATAAAACCACATCGATCCATATTCATCTATGCATCATATATCAATGACAAATCATTGATCCATCTTCATCTATGCATGACATCATATGACTATGATTCCACTTGACATAAATCCATTCACATCAAGGACAATGCATATTACATCAGTATGCTATGACAAGAAATTGTTCCTTTGACATCAGTCAATCAATCCTTTGGCATCAATGACAACATGATCCAACAGCATTCTAGTTTATCAGAAGGGTCGATGGTGATAGGGTTTTTTTGGAGAACTAAGGTAGATGTAAGTCCAAAAAATGGTTATGTTGTCGAGTAGAAATTAGAAGGAGAGCCAGGAAGGAGTTTGGTGAATAATATGCAGTAGTAGAAATGGATGTTCAGACCATGGAATCCTACGAAGCAAGAGATTGAAATATGGTTAGAGACAAATTAGTTGGAGTTCGTGTAGAAAGAAAATAAGGGTTCCAGATATACACCGTGCCAGTAACTACAGAGGTGTGTGTTTACTGATCTGCATGAAGGATATTTTTGTTTCTTTCCACAGTTATTACAGGAATGGTTGTTAAGGTTGAAGGATACCCATCTGACTAATCGGATTAGGCCAGTACTGTGGACTGCTGAAAATATCGCGCAGTTGGAAAGAGTTAATAATAAATTCATTTGTGTAGTGGATTTTTGGTTAGACAATGTTACTACGGGGTTTATCACTGAGTTTTCAGTAGATACAGCGAAGTCATACACTACTACAAATGAGTATTTCTTGAGGGGACCCAGAGGGACATACATAAGGTCATTCTACACGTCGATCAAGATATTACTACATGATAAAGGCGTGATGACCATGAATCAGACATCTAGATCACTTTGCGTGCATGGGGGAGTTGGGGGAAGCACTAAGGAGGATCTAAGAAATGGAGAAGGCTCTGGAGAGTAGCGAGAAGAAGGAGGAAATGGAACCCATCATGATGGATGATGAACAGACCAGTTAAATCATAAGGAATGCAGGTGTGACACACAGTGGAAGACCCTACTAGTATAGGATGAATAATAAGAAGAGGGTTGTAGCAGAGTGAGAGGGCTTGAACAACGATGAGGAAGAGGTAGAGAATCGCCATGCCATGATGTATATTGAGGATATCTTATGCGCCACATATGAGAGGAAAACTAGAGGTCATGGGTCTAGCGCAGAATAAGGCTCTCCATTCCATATATGAATTAGTGTGGAACCCACAACCCCATGTGTGACTAATACAACTGAAGAAGAAAAATAATTTAACTAGACATTCAAAATAGGTTGGTCATCCCATAAGTCCAACAGGTTGTTATGAACTATTTATGCTGTCAAAATATCATTTTAAATTGTGCTCATTTATTAGTTTTGGTCATGAAGGATAGGTTAGAAGTAGTTAGGTTTAATTAGTTTCATTTTGTTTTAGATTATATTTAGAATTAATTAAAATTATTTGGGGGACAATTCGATGCATTTCCCTTTTTTCTTCTTTTAATTTGTAGTGGCAACGAGGCCCACATACTAGTTGGAAATGCTACACCAAATGAGAGTAGGTCTAATTGAGACCTACCATTGGGAATTCTCCCTTACGTACTTAATATACCATTTGGACCTGTCAAAAGGAGTTTTGAAGTCAGAACTATTATCAAATGCGTTTAGGACTACTCCAGTAATTTGTTTGTCATTTAAGTTTTTCTGAGTGTTGATCATATGAACTATTTCTATGGTTAGTATTTAGAATGATTATGTTGTTGTGGTTTATAATGATTACAAGGATGATGTTACATGTCTCCTTCTCAACTATTTGAGATGATATCTGAAATATTATTTTTTTAACATATTCTTGGCTACCATGAACTATTTATGTTGTCAAAATATCATTTTAAATTGTGCTCATTTATTAGTTTTTCTCCTATAGGATAGGTTAGAAGTAGTTAAGTTAGATTAGTTTGTTTATATTTTAGATTAGATTTAGAATTAGTTAGGATTATTTGGGGGAAAGTTTATTGTCTTTCCCATTTTTCTTCTTTTAATTCTTAGTGGCAACCAGGCCCACATACTGTTCAGAAATGCTACACAAAATGAGAGTAAGTATAATTGGGACCTACCATCACATGTTCTCCCTTACCTGCTTGACAAGCCATTTGGACCCATCAATAGTCAGCTAACTGCTCCAACCGATTGATGATCGTGAACTGATAAAAAACATACCTTTGTACATGTCCTCATTCAACAACAATTTTTTTTTACATCATCCTTATACTCATCGACCGCTCACTACAAACTGCCTGACACTTTGTCTCTCGGCCAAAATTCTATGGGGGAGCCAAAATTCAGTAGTCGAAGATCGATCATTGACTAGTTCAAATTCTCCCATACCCGATTCAATTTCTCCCATTCTTCTTCCACCCTATCTCTTGGCTCATCCATAATCTTCATCGAGTTCCTAGAAGCCAAATGCATTTGATCCAACTGTTTATTTGACAATATCTCTATATTGTTTTCCTCTGCACCTTTTTCCTTTTTCACCTCTCGGATTAACTCGACCATTTCTAAAGAAGTATCCCCCTTCTCAAACCACCAAAGCACTTCCTTTTATGTAATATTGAATAATAGGGACTCCTTTTGAAGGGAAAATTCTTTCATCACTAAATCTTCCTGCACTCTAAGGCACTTTTCGTGTTCTTCTAGCATGTATTTCTTCAAGTTTTCCACCCCTCCAGCTTCTTGATAATATTTCACTTAATGTTTGAGGTTGGATATCTCAATCCTGGCTTGTTCCAGTTCTCTTTATTCTATGATTTCCTTATCAAATGAGGCATGGGAGATGGTCAAGCCTACTGAATAAACTTGGCTCATATTTTCTTTCATAGTGTCTATTATGACCTCTTATGTGGTACACATTACACCTATATCCAGTGTGGTCTTCTTCTTCCTTTGAGTCCTATTAAATAAAGACCTCCTCTTTTTATCATAGGAAAAAAATTCCAAGTCATCCACCTCCTTCATTGGTTGAGGGATGGGATGATTTGATCCATAAACGGGATGCTAATAGCCCACTCACTTCACCAATATGCATACTGTGCAAAAAGTTAATTTTCGATCTTTTTCTCAATCTTATATGTAGATATTTGTCTGCACAAGAACCCTCGAGACTTTGTTCCTTTGTCCTACTCTATAATCTCTCTTCTTATCTAATGCAAATATTTTGAAGCTAGTGATGAGATTTTGATGCTATGGGGTTCTTTTTCCACAGTGTATTATTTTCCCTTTTAATCACTGTAAGGTCCTCTTTGTGAAACCAATGGAAACAACCAATGGTAATCCTATCTATTCTCAAATTGTCTACACATAAGGAATTAGATGCCAATGCAGCAATGGTAGATCGTTTTTCTCAAGGATCCAACCAATCTTGGGTCTCTACTCTGGATATTCTATTGTCCAGTGGCTTGTATTTTTTCTCATCACTCAGTTTCCAATCCCATGTTCACCAAGGTAGATGAATCAACTAAGAGACAACCCAATCGACTGGAGCAAAATCCAAGTCGACTAGTAAGTGAAGTTGGCTAAATAAATAAGAGGAAAATCATCCTGATGGAATGAACTGGCAAACAACAAAGAAAACTACTCAATGTTCGAGTTGGGTCGATTGGGAGAGGAGAGAAACGATCAGAGGTCAATTTGGGTAACCATGTGTGAACAAAATTGTTTGAAGGGCGAATTGGAAAACCCACAACATCTAAAAATGTCTCGACAATATCCAAACACATCCAGCAAAATCTAAATCCACTCAGTAGCTTCTAAATTCGACCAATGACATCTAAAAACATCCCTGAAAGTCAGAATACGCCCATCATCATTTTAAAATGTCACGCAGCATCTAGAAACCCCCAACCACTTCTAGAAATGCTCAGGCTATTCATATTTTTTCACTGTTTTGTAAAAACTCCCAACGAAGTCTAAAATGTCAAGCAACCTTTATAAAATTCCCAACAAAATTGTAGCTCATCTAAATCAAAAGAAATTCAACCAATTGAGTAAATTTGATCCATCGGAAGTCAAGTCGACCAGCAATGGAAATAACCTGACCGATAAAGATTTGATTCAACAAGGGAAATGAAAGTCGACCAAGACTATAACATGAGTTGACTATCAATGCAAATAGACTTGAAAAAGAAACTAAGTCAACCACAGAGGTAAACAATCGACTCCACAAAATAGATTCAACTAATAACAAGAATTAAATCGCCCCTATCAAATAAAATCGACTAGCATGCTCTATTTAACTGGGAGAGGAATACAATCAACCAAGAGAATGTGTTGTCATCCAGGCATAGGAAAAAATGCACCCAAAGTGATGTAAACTCATCCAGGCACAAAGGTAGATGCCCGATGTCAGTCAAAAATCTCTTGGGTGTAAAGAATTCACCCCACAGATTTAGAATCGACTGGAGGGAGCTAAGTCGACAACAAATAAAGGAATCGACTAGCAAGGGAAATTAATCAACCCATGAACAATTTGAATTCCCAAGGAGAGATAATTATAGTCCTTGTAGATTAGAAAACACCTGAGAAATTAATTTTTATTCCCAACCATTGTAAACTCTTCGGAAAAACTAATTTAATTTCCATTGATATTTAACTTTGATAGGAAAAGGGAGATGGACAGTTGAGAGCGGTCATGGTTCTTCATTTTAATTCAAACCCTATTATAGGCAAAAATTAAACACATGGGAATCCATATATCATCTTAGAAATGAAATAAACAACAACCTAATGATCAACATAAAGAAATAAAACACGACCAATCACTAATGAACTCAGAAGTTTTGCACTAGAAACCCAAATGGGAAAAGCCAGCTTCGAATAGGGTTCAGTATTTTCATTATGGCAATCTCTAGTTACACTGCATTCATGGATTTGATGTCTCTTCCTCTCTTTGCCAAAAATACCCATTACAAATGAGAGTGAGGGAAGAAATGGGGAGAGTTGGGGGATAGGGAGAATGCCAACAAACCAAACCCTTTTTTTTCCCTTCCTTGTCCTTCTCCTCTATTTAATTTTTAATTACATTTAATTCTACATTTTTCACTCATGTTATCATTTGTTTGTCCTATTAGAATTTCAAATTTACATTGATTTACAAAGTACAAGTACTTATTCTTACACCCATTCATCATTCGGATCCTTTTCAAATCATATTGCCGCATTGAGAGGCTTTTGGTTCCAAAAATATCAAGGAAACCAATATGGATCATTGTACGTTTGTCTTCTTCTCTGGAATGTGGCTCTAAATCTAGCTCCTAGAAATAACTCTGACTCTAGATTTGGCTTTGGCTCATGGCTTTGGCTACTAGCTCTAGTTAGTGGCTATGGATCTAGCTCTGGTTCTGTCTCACTTGTTCCTTCATTGCATAAGTTTACTCAATGACTCTCATCTCCGCAATCTCTAGATCCAAACTATGGACTCAACACTCATTCCCATATCCCTCTCTATCATGAAGATAGTCCATCTCAGAAATCATGAAGCCAAGTCGAATGTTGGTCTATGTCTGGTGTGACCCCAACAAGTTGTCATCATGGAACAACTCCTCAAGGGAAGTGTGGTTACATTACTCTGATAGGATTAGTTGCTTCTCATCATTGAAACAACCCTTCACAACCATGTCACTCTAATGACCGATCTACATACCCCTACATGATGGCTGTATGAGCTAGTACATCCACTGACAAGTCAGTCTTCAACTAGTGTGTAATGGAAGAGTTGTCAACCCATGCTTGTAAGCACACCATGGGGTTCTCGAGAACTCCTCTAAGGCCATTGACCTCCATGCACCATTCTCCAACACAACTCCAAGATGGGGTTCTTCGGATGCAATACCATATACAAGAATCAGATTGTGGTTGCTCTCAGCATCAACCTATTTTCCTTCTCTTTTGTTTTGTTTCTCTCTTGTATTKCTATCTCTCCTTGGACAACTTCTATCACTTGGACTAGAGATGCAGGAAGCTCTTSATCTTCCTCAATCTTCACTCTCCACAYCCTTCTCCTCGATTTGCAGTCTCTAGGAGTGAAGCTTCATATGAAKTTGCCAACACTTTGATTTCCAGTGACCACTCAAATTATAGTGGTGGAAAAAGTTATTTTTTTTKCTCCAAGGACTTCTTGACATACTTGTCCTCTCCATGTGCCTTTGTGTGTGTTGTTGATTAGGATAAGTCTTCTTGTTTTTCAACTTCTAGGAACCATCAGATATGGGGAACATGGATTGGTTCTCCTAACGTGTTGCYTCACAACGGCCTTTCTTTCCACAAAAAAAGCATGTCTCTGCATACCAAAAAATGTCTATCATATGGCCTCTCTTCTTGCAGCAATGAAAAACAAGAAATTTATGTTTCGACATGGACCTCMTGGTCTTCTTCTTCTTTCTTTCACTAATTGGTTTGTTGTTGTCTCTAAGTGCATGTGTGGGATGATTCTRTGAACTCTCTTTATCATTGATCTCCTTCAATCAACCACAAGGTTGAACTGGTGGTGACCTGACACCTTCACTCACTATTGATACTCCTTCTCATGATGAGAAATACAACTATGACATGTATGTTTCCTCCATAAAAAAAAAAAAAAATCTTCATGGCAATGGAATTTTCACTTCTACCATCAAATCCCAAGTGTTCATGCCTGACCCAGGGTGTGACTACAATGGGGGTCAAGATGCCTTGTCTCCACTTGCTTATCCCTTTCCCATCATAACCCATTTTCCTTAGAAATTTAGAGCCAACACCCCTAGTATACTTCTTGAATTCACCAATTTTCTCTTGAGAGGTGTCTACTGAAGGTGAGCTTACCAAGATGGTCTCAATCATGGTGCTAGTATATGTAGTGGAAATGGAAATTTTCCTTGCTTCTATGTGTCATTGGAAAACTACTTGAAGCCTTTCTAAGGCCTTCTCCTTCTCTGCCAAATATTGTCGCAACTACATTATCATCTACATGAACCTATCATCTTACCAGTTGTCCATCTGGATGACCTTCTCACCAAGGTACACAAGCTATGTTGTGTGCTTGTCCCAATCTTTTTTGACTGCAGTGAGGGATTCTTGGAATTCTTCAAACTTCTTCTTGAACATCTGAACCTGCTCCTTCAAGTGATAAATATCATATCGAATATGATAATTGTTGGACCTTAAGTGTTCCAACTTGTATTTGCTTGCTTTACCCATGCTGAGGTCTGCAAATTTTTTGTTCAAAGTCCTGGCAACAGTCACAGTCAAGGGTGAAATTTCTCTAATACCTTATGATATGTAAATGGTAGGCTTATAGCCCACTCACTTCACCAACATGGATACTATGCAGAAATTTAATTTCTAATCTTTGTCTTAGTCTTATATTTAGATATATGTATGCATAAGAACCCCTAGGCCTCTGTTCATATGTGTTGCTCTATAATCTCTCTTCCTTTTCTGCTGCAAATATTTTGAAGCTAGTGACTAGATTATGATGTTATGGAGTTCTTTGTCCAAAGTGTAGCCTCTACCCTTTTAATCATTGCAAGGTCCTCTTTGTGCAACCTGTAACACCATGTTTTCCCCCAAGACTATAATTATGCTTCAGAATTCATATCAGTATGTTTATGAAGAATGTAATTATGATTTGATTAATAAAAACACCAAACCACTGACTAAGAGGGAACAACCTTGAAAGTATTGTTCATGATACACAAGTGGGAATTGATGAAGAAGGGAATTGATTGAGTGACTGGGTAAGGTGGAACTAGGATGTTTTTTGAATAAAATAGGAAGTTTGTTTAACAAGATAGATTATGCTTGCAAAGCATGGATAAACACCTACCAGTGTACCAGATCTGTATGGAGCCACATGACTAGTAAAATAAGTCATAGAGGTGGTTGGAATAGTTAATTATTGTTGATAGTTGGTGTTAAAAGAAGGAAAGGGCCAATTGAATGACCCACCAGTAGGACACCACATACTTATCCCTTTCATAAAGGGAACTATGGATATGGTTTGCATATGCAGGAAGGCCACGGGGATCCCGAGAAGAAAAATGAAAAAATGGAATGACACCACCAAAGACAAAATAGACCGAGATGAGTATCGGAGAGCGCACACGGAAAAGACACACACAACAGAATGAAAAAAAGAGAGTAATTAGGCAAAGAATGAAGAATGTTGAGGAGATCTTAATCGAGAAAGGCAAAGTGAGGAGAAACCTTATTGAGCTACAATCTGGTGAATAGAGGTGTTTGTGGGCATGGATTGAATATAAGAATAAAGTTGAGAGATTTCCTTAGAGATTAGGAAGCTCGTCTAAGTTATTGATGATCACCCTGAGCAAAGAATACCCTCATCCCAAACTAGAGCATAAGAGGGATACAAATTGGTTCTTACTGGAAATAAAATGACATTGGTAAGGGGAGGTTGTCGAGGGAATTTTTAGAAAATAAGGGACTCCCTTATGCAGAGGGAATCCAGTTGAGAAACCACCTGATAAACCTGTAGAGACCCTGAGATCGGTGGGAAGGGGGAAACTTTTGTTTTTGTCAAAGGAGGATGGAGAGTAACCTTCATGGATCATCATAGGTTTGGAACCCATCTGAATGAATTTCCCCTTGTGGTATCATGTCTTGGAACGGGGGTGGCGTACTGTAGGAAGGCACTCTATAGTATGGCCTAAGGTTGGGAGGAAAGGTGTCCTCTCTTAGTCAATTGGTGTTGGATATTTCCCCATCAAATAAGTGTTTGACTTGCACTATTAAATTGCACATGAATGATGTATATATATGTATATGTAAATAACTGTCTGATTTTAATGGAAATGAAATTGTTTATAATCAATGAATTAAATCCCTAATAAAGTGGAATGTGTTTCCATGGATTTCAATGGATTTTTTTAATTGTGAAAATGAATAAGTATGGATTGTTTGAGTCACGGTGAACCATATAGCATTGGAGGAAAGTTTGAAAGATATGTAAAAAACATCATTACCCAGTGACGTGAGAATCATGATGTCGGGAAGTCCCTGTGAGGAGCGAAGGACCCTAAACCCGATAGAACCCTAATATGTATGTGGAAATATTGCAATATATGCAAGAACCTTGTCCCTAATGAATTGAAAGGTTAATGAAGGTATTTGAGTGGTTTCCTGACTCTTGGAAACTTGATAGACTCCTGGATGAAACCCTGAGATCATCTAAGTCCCCAAGATAGGAATTAATCAATAAATAAAACCCATTTTAAGTTGCGAGAGTTTGCGGCCACTAATTCAGCAGGATAAATAGATATCAACCCCATGTTGGAAGGCATCATTGTTGGGAGGATGAATCCTTAAGAAACCCAAGAGTTGGAGTGAGGAGTTCCAATGACGATGACGAAAGTATTGAGATGAGACAAGGACCATTGATTTGTCAGGAGTAACCTTGGAAAGATCTAGGCCGTTGATACCATATGCATCGTTGTCAAGTTATGGAAGGTCGAAGTTTCACGAGATTCGTTGATTGACATATAGGCAATATTTGATCTATCTCATAGATTGTCGAAGAACCCTTATAAGTGATAAATAGGGTGATGATGTCATGTTGACATGGCGTGACAACATGTTCCCTGGGGTCACAGGTGTCACATGTTCAGTGGTCAGAGGGACTAGAGTGGTCTTGGAAGTTCTTGAAGCCTTTAGGTCTTTGATTCTAACATAGACCGTCAGATCTAGATTATGTTAGAATCCTATTCATTCATTGGAGGATGGCTAGTAGAGGCCTAGAGGGAGGTTAGAATGATGAGTCGACGATGAAAAGGGGGCTTATGTATTTAAGTTCAATCATTGATCAGTGAGTGGGTATAGTGTAATGACATCCATCTATCTTGGTTGCATCGTCATTGGGAGTGGGTCGTTGGTAAAGTTGTAGTGAATACTCCAAAGTGTCGATGACTACGAAGGTTCTAGGATCGATGTTAGTCATTGATCGATAGGAAGATGAGGAAAGAACTACAGCCATCAATTTTTCATGGAAACCATGTAAACACAAAAGGAGAGGTTAAGGGATGTTTGTTAACCTCTGTGCAATTTCAAAGTGCTGCCACGTTCGGAGCCGTTGAATTCTAGTCTTGAAATTCATTGGATTTGGGCCAGTTTCAATAAGAGTGATCGTTGTCGGAAATTTGGTTGGGGTGTTGATAACTCCATGGGAGGAGAACCCCGATGATAATGAAGGCTAGATCAAGGGATCAGAGTCATTGAATTCTCAATACAAGGACCATCAGATCTAGGAGGAGCTCGATAGATGGATCATCATCAGATCATTCAGGATTGAATGTTTAGAGCTCCACCGAAGTGAAGCCTGACGACGACATTAGGCTTATGTGGATAGAAAACATGAAACTGTGAGTTAGGAAGGTGCCACATCAGCACCACCTCAGTGCCACGTTGAATGACACAAGTGAAAAGGTGCTATGTAGACACCACGTGGTAGTGAGGTGGATTTAGGCCAAGAGTCGGAGAAACTTTTGGAGGATGTATATTTGGATCTAGAGCTCGGTTTTGAGCATGGATATATTCATTGGAAAGATATCGACGAGCTTAACCAAACTATGAGGTTTACTAAGAGATATGAAGGGTTTGGAAGAAGATAAATTTTTACATCCCATCATCCTAAGTGAGGATTAGGGGGTTGAGTGTGTTATAGAGTGGTATCAGAGCAGAGTTCAAACTCTAGGCTTGAATAGGTCACCAAGACTGCTTAAAATTGTTTAAGAAAGATTTGTTTTGTTGTCTAGAATGCATGTTTTAAATCCTGACATAAAAGGATATTGATGTTTGTTGTTTCAACATGTAGGAAGTATTGAAATACCACATGAGTGAATGGTACAGTGTAGTATGGATTACACCTCACATCTCAGAGATGAAGAGTCTGATGGTCAGAGGGATAGAGAAATCCCTCCAAATTTGATGGCCACTGTTAGAATTCTGAAGGAAGACAATGAGAGACTTATGAGAGCCCATGTCGAACAGACAGAGTTGAGTGCAGTACTACTGCAGATCCTGTTTGAAATTCAGAAACATCTATAACAACTAGAAATGCATAATTGTAGAAATCAKAGAGGTTGAAAACCCCTTCGGATGCTCAGAAGCATGGACTGGATCACAACGATGCAGAAAGGAGTTCTTCTAGAAAGAAGCATCAGGATGCCAAGTGAGGAAAATCGAGTGGAGGTGTTTCCACAAATTCATCTAGTCGGAAGACTACTTTGGCAGAGTACTCCAGTAGTGGCACATAATCCTACATTCCTAAGAAGAGAAAGAAGAAGAATTCTCATTGTTCTCTAACCGAGGAATTCAATAAGGATAAGCCTCGTACCTTTTATGGAGAGATAAAGAGAGGAGAAGAAGATGAAGCATGGCTATTTTGGTTCAAGAGTAATTTTGGGTACAAAATTAATCCGACAATACCAAGGAAAGGATTGACATATTTATATTGAATGGAGGGGCTTCCATTTTGTGGGAAGACCTCAAGGAAGTCAAAGAGCTCAAGGAAAGAAAGTTGACATGGAAACAATTTGAGAAATACTTTCGTAAGGCTTACCTATCAGAATGTAGATTTTAACGTTGTACAATATTTTACTGCAAACGGATTTTCAATAAAAGAACAAAAAAAGATAGAATGACAAATACGCACATTACACAGATACTTTTCCCCTGGAAACCCAAACCGGGAAAACCATCATATTCTATATTCATTCATAGTGATACATTGTTTACAATACAATATACATATAGGAGCCAGTGGCATCCAAAACCCTAACCCAATGACCTAGATTAGTCAACAACCCTAATTCCTTAACCAGAAATAGAAAACCATTGACAAAATCCATGTGCCGAAAAAATTCCCAACAATGGACATGAAAATCGAGGTGACACAAAAAACGAGACAAAAATGTGACACGTTTCTCAAGGTAAAACAAATTTATCGGGGGTGTTTCCCCTGCACAGTGGGGCTATCACCCCCCTACAACCCCCAAAGGGGAGGCCTAGAAACCCCCATCAAAACCCCTTGTGCGCTCGGCACAATGTAGAAAACACTACGACTAGTCGTGCAAAGAATATAACACATACCCAACATAGAAAAATATTATGACGACAAAATCAAGGAATTCTATGAACTTATTTTGGGACAACTTACCATGGATGCATATTCAAAAATATTTATGGAGTTGTTGAGGTATTTCCTCTACATCAAGGATGAGAAGGAAAGAACCCAACATTTTCTCAATGGATTTCCATAGTCCTACCAAGATCGAATTGAATTCGACAAACCCAAAACGTTGGAGGACACCATCCAGAAGGCCAAATATTGTTATGATTAGTCTAAGCATAACCAAGAGCCTTCAAAGGAATAGAAGAGGAGGGGCCAAAGTAGGTTCCAAAATAAAGGATTCAAATCCTTTCCACCCAATAATTCCAGGAAATATGCATAGTTGGGTTAGCAAGAAGAAGTGTGCATCAACAAAATTTCTCATCCCAGAGTGGAAACAAGCCAGCATAGCAGGAAAGAGAAAGATAAGAGGATCCCAAGAAAGGACCTTTGTAGTGCTGAGGATGTGGAGAGTCACATATTTTGATGGATTGTCCTCATTGCAACATGAAAATAGGCTGCATAATGTGCAGGATGAAGCTACAGTCAACGATGTAGCCATAAGTGTGCCGAGAATTTATGCAATTGTAGAGAATCGACAAACAGACCACCAAGCCTATGTGGTGGAATTGGAAGGTATTATTACTGAACAACATGTCTCTATTTTAATTGACTCGGGATCTAACCTTAGTTATATTTCACCTCGAGTGGTTGAGGTATGTTCATTATAGAGAAAGAAAAATGCAACAGCATGGTTGGTTCAATTATCCACTAGAACAAAAAGGAAAGTGGTTGAGGTAGTTGAAGCCTATCCAATTGAAATGGATGGATTGCAGACTTAGGAGGTTTTGAATATCCTACCCCTAGGCTCATATGGCATGTTGTTGGGTATGGACTCGTTAGCTTCCCAAAAGGAAAAATTAAATTGTTATGAGAAAATTTAGGACTGTGAAGATGAGAAAGGAAATGCAAGGATTTTGCAAGGCATTAGAAATTCAGTTTCAATAAGGCAAATATCATCATTCTAGCTCAAGAGGTTTAGTAGAAGAGGGTGACACTTGTATATTATACAAGTGCTTGACTCACTAGAAAGAAAGGAGTTGAAGGTTGAATATCACCCTGTATTATGGGAGTTTAGAGATGCGTTTCCAGAAGAGGTGCTTGGATTTCCTCCAAAGAGAGATCTTTATTTTTCAATAGATCATGTACGTGGAGAAAAGCCAACATCAAAAGTGCCTTACATAATGAGCACACCAGAGTTGGTGGAGATGAAAGTGCAGTTCAAAGAAATTTTGGATAAGGGTTACATCAGGCTGAGTGTGTCTCCATGGGGAGCACCAGACCTATTTGTAACGAAGAAAAATGGTACCTTGAGACTATGCATTGATTATAGGTAGTTGAACAAGACTACCATCAAGAAAAAATATCATTTTTCTAGGATAGACGATCTCTTTGATCAACTTAGAGGAGCTGCATTTTTCTCAAAGATTGATCTAAGGTCGGGATATCACCAAGTCAGAATCAAGGATGAGGACATCCACAAGGCAGCCTTTAGGACATGGTATGAGCACTATGAGTTTGTTGTGGTGCCCTTTGGGATTACAAATGCACCGGCTACATTAATCTGTTTGATAAATAATGTGCTCAGCAAATATTTAGACAAGTTTATCTTAGTGTTTGTGGACAACATTTTGGTGTATTTCAAGAATTGAGAGGAGCATGGAGAACATCTCAGAATGGTGTTACAGGTGTTAAGAGAACACTAGTTGTACGCTAAGTTCAACAATTTTGATTTCTTCCAAGGATAAATCCAGTATTTAGGCCACATAATCTCAGTTGAAGGAATAGAAGTGAACCCCGAAAAGATCAAGGAAATCATGGATTGGCCTGCCCCTAGAAATGTGATAGAAGTAAGATCCTTCATGGGATTGGTTGGATATTATAGGAGGTTCATAAAGGGATTTTCCAAGCTTGGTAATCCTATTACTTCATTGCAGAGGAAGGGGAAGAAATTCATATGGTCACCAGAGTGTGAATATATCTTCTAGTAGCTGAAGCATTTATTAAATAATGCCCCTGCTCTAAAGATTGTGGACCCAGAAAAGGAATTATTGGTTTGCATAGTTTATTGCAAAGAAGGAATCAGTGGACTTCTCATGCAAGAAGTATAAGTAATTTGTTATGAATCACAAAAATTAAATGAGCATTTGAAGAAGTACGTTACCCATGATATGGAGTTAGTAGCAATCGTACATTCCTTGAAGATGTGGAGGCACTACTTTATTGTAGTGACCGTATTAATTTAAGTCTATTAATTTCATAAACTGAAACAGTAACTTCTACTTAATTGCAGAAAACTCAGTAATTTCTTTTAATTCAGCATATACGCATGTTAAATTAATCAATGAACAACAATTTCATAACAGAATAAAAATTACTTAACAAAATAATACAAATTTACCTCTACCTGATGCTAATTTCTCCGTTGACCCGGTTGTCCAGCCCGCTGCTTTGCTACTGCCTGATGCGTTGACCAACTCTGCCCAAACCGTGTTTCCTCCCTGCCAGCTAGGAGCAGCGTGTCCGGCTTCCTAGCTCCAGGATACCGTAAGGCTATCCTAGCCCTCATGCCCAAAACCCCCAGCAAACCGGTGCCCCCCGTAATGATCCTCCCCCGACTGCAGAACTCCAACTCAGAACTAGAAAATCCAGGAAAACCCTGAAACCAGAACTTTCTCCCTCTCCAAAATGCTTCCTCCTCCCAATCATGCCTCCTCCCTCCTCGTAAGACTCCTCCTCTCATATCCCTTCCACCGACTCTCTTCCCACTCATTAATATCTTATCCCTTCATTATTATCTTATCTCTTTATTTAATGTCTTATTCCCTTATTAATATCCTATCCTCATATTTAATGTCTTATCCCCTCCCACATACGTAAATCATTTAATTAAACAAATTAAAATTATTAACCCTTTTAAATTTATTACCCTGGTCATTCAATGTGATAGGTAATTAATTTAATTAATTAATTATTTAATCTTAAGTTATAACAATTAATTAATTAATTAATATTTAATTAATATTATTATGCCAATCTTTGTTTAAGTAAAACCATGTTAGGACAATTAATTACCTAATTAATTTTTCTTAGTTATCCATAAGCATATATTCAACTAGGGTTGTTACATACACCCACCCTTCAGGAAACTTCGTCCCGAAGTTAAGGTATCTTATGGTACAAAGGAAAAGAAACATGGTTCACACATTCATACCAATTAACTGACGTTATCAGTAAGTAAGTTAAGAAAACTCATACGTACTAGTGTATATGTACAAGAAATGCATGTGTAGCTAGTACATACAAGCCCCGTGCATGTACTAATAATCAAAACTATCATCCTTTAGTAATTTATGTATGCATCCAATCCAGTCAGCAAGACTAGTCTTTTATAAAAGACAACAACCTAATCAATTGTTTGAGAAATCCTTTAATTACTATCATCCGGTTCAACAATTTTATTTAGACAACTATGGTTTAGTTACGTAATTATGAATATTCATATATACACATTTCTTTTTTTTTTTAAAGGGAAAACATGAAATTCCACCACAAGACAAATCTCCATACTTTCTCAACTATTTCTACTCATCCTTCCTCCCTAACTTACTTTCGTCTCCATTCCTATCCTTCCTCTGCAAGACTATCTTGGAGCGTCAACTATATTGACCTAACTCCAAATAGAACCCGTAAGCGGAAGTGTCGCTATCTCGACCAAGCTTCCCTAGCAGGCATCTGACAGTCATCATCACATGTCTTGGGGAGCGTGAACTAACATCATCCTCCCATGACTTTAGGTTTCGGAGGATACACGGTGGGAAATGCCTCCACCCCTCCTAATCATAACTAGGGTCCACACCCTACAATGGAATATACAGTGGCACCGTGTTGTTGGGGGTTTTGTCATCGTTTATTCGGTTTTGGGCAGTGTCATCACTTGAAATCCTGCATTGGTCCACATATCATAGCAATGCATCCAACCCAATATAATTTCACATACAATATTCATACCATAACGTTTCTCGACTAGTGGTCATGATATCCACTTTCATCATCTTTATCCCTTGGCTATTTCATAGCCCATAACCTGTAGATTAGTCTGTAACACAAACTCATACATTTCTATGCATTATCATCATGTAATTGCATAGCATTATCATTTCAATTTGGTATCCTTGTACCGACAACTTAACGTCAAAGTTTTCAAGTTAGAAATAGATCTCATAATATTCCATTATTCAATTTCAACACCCATTCATAAGATTATCATTTACCAAAATAGATTGCATCATATCCAACATATTCTAATAGTATTTAAACATTCATAAAAAATTTCATTCTCACAATATGTCGCATCATATACATCATCATCAATAACATTTAAACATTCGTAAAATTTACATTCACATAGTAGATCACATTATATACATCATCAGCAATGACATTTAAACATTCGTAAAATTTACATTCACATAGTAGATTGCATTATATACATCATCATCAATAACTTAAACATTCATAAATGTTCATACATCTTAAAGTTTCACTGTGAATAGAAAATAAAGTATATAGGCCTCAGGTAATCCTGTCTGTCTAAGTCAAAAGGTGGTGTTACATACACCCAACCTTCGAGAAACATGTTCTCGAGGTGGTCAAAAAAGTGAGGGATAGTCTTGGCGTAGTGTCTCGGCGTCTTCCCAAGTAGTAGATCCTGGACTATACTTGTCCCACTCGACCTTAACTTGGTCTACCAGACAGTTTCTGAGCTGTCGGACCCTACGGTCCAATATGCGTAACGGTTCTACCGTGAGGGTTCCCACGTCCGATACCTGCAGTTCCTTCCAATTTAGTTTATGTGATTCATCAGCAACATAACGACGTAAAACAGATACATGAAATACATTATGAGTTTTATGCAAGTGGGGTGGCAGTACGAGATGATAGGCAACGGGTCCAATTTTCTCTTGGATTATGAATGGTCCTATAAATCAAGGTGACAACTTTGTCCCCTTCCCGAACCGTATGGTACTCTTATTAGGCATGATACGAATGAAAACCTGGTCTCCCACTTCATAACTTCGGTCGGTCCTGTGTGCATCTGCATAACTTTTTTGCCTATCCTGTGCTTCCTTTAGTCTCTACCTAATCTGAATCACCTGTTCCTCCATCTCTTGAATCAATTCTGGCCCAACTGTTACTCAGTCTTCTAGTCTGTACCAACTCAATGGCGTTCTGCATGGCCTTCCATACAAATCTTCATAAGGTGGCATTCTGATGGAGCTATGAAAACTGTTATTGTAGGCAAACTCTACCAAAGGTAGGTACTTCTCCCACTGGGTTTGATTATCCATGGCATACATCCTGAGCATGTCTTCCATGACTTGATTTACTCTCTCAGTTTGCCCATCTGTTTCAGGATGATAAGTTGTGCTTAAATTCAATTGAGTCCCCAACGCTAACTGCAGACTTGTCCAAAACCTAGAAGTGAATCTAGAGTCCCTATATGAAATGATCTTCTTAGGTATCCTGTGAAAATGGATAACCTCTCTTACAAACACACATGCCACATCAGTGACATCGTAAGTGTCTCTAACCGGAATAAAATGAGTACTCTTGGTTAACTTATCCACTATCACAAGAATGGCATTGTGTCTATGAGATATGAGCGGCAACCCCACAACAAAATCCATAGAGATGACTTCCCACTTGGACATAGGAACATCATGTGGTTGTAGGAGGCCTACCGGGTGATGGTGGTTGGCTTTCACTTATTGACACTCTATGCACTTGGCGACGAAATGGACTACATCGTGCTTCATGCCTACCCAGAAGAAGAGCTTCCTCATGTCTGCGTACATCTTCTTCACACCCGGATGCGCACAATAAAGTGCTCTATGGGCTTCCTTCAGTATGATGCTTCAAATATCCCCATTCTCAGGATGTACATCCTTCCTTGATATCCTAACAGTCTGTCTGTTTCCAGACTATATCCTTCATACTTTGGATCTAATTGCCTCCTGCTCTGGAGGTTTGAAGTAACCTTTAAATACCAACTGTCTCGTTGGAGTTGTGTCAACACATGTTCCCTCATATTGACCTTTAAGGGTACCAAGGAGAAGATACATGGTCTCCTACTCAAGGAATCTGCGACCACATTTTCCTTTCCCTTGATGTACGAAATACCAAAATTGTACTCACTCATAAACTCACTCCATCGCCTTTGCCTGGCATTCATATCTCTTTGAGTGAAGAGATGTTTTAAACTTTGATGGTCTGTTTTAAGCTCAAAGTTTCACCCCACAAGATAGTGCATCCAAAGTTTTAGAGCTAGCATTACAACTGCCAACTCTAAATCATGAGTCACGTATAGCTCTTCGTGTTTCTTCAACTTCCTAGACACATAAGCTATCACTCCTCCATCCTGCATTAGCATGGCCCCCAACCCTTGCTTCGAGGCATCCGTGCAGACTGTAAAGTCCTTTTCCATATTCGGCACTCGTAGAATTGGCGCACTAGTTAGTAACCTCTTAAGCTCAATGAATGCACTATCACATTCTTTTGTCCATTCATACCTGACCCCCTTGCATTACAAAGTGGTGATGGGT
>JASDQU010753766.1:69220-91859 GCA_032191745.1 Picea mariana
GGTGCTTGCGATGACGCTCCCCTGCCTCGACTCCCTCGAGTCCTGACCATCTTGTATTATTTAACCTGCATCAACCAAAGTTGTTAGGGTGAGTTCAAGGACGTTTCAAATTGGTGCTACTCAAACTAGAAACAGGGTTAGGCGTAAGTTTTCTTTACTTGTCTGTAAACAGACATTACTCTCTTTAGGGGATTGGCTAGGTTGGGATTAGGATTAAGCATCTAAGCTTCATTTCTTCGCCCCCTAAAAAAAATAAAAAAAAACTATTGGTTCCCTTACCCTGTAGCTATGCTAGCCTTGCGCCATACTCACCAATTCCTCTTGCTTACTCTCCTAGTGCGTATGTCACCTCCTTCCCGCTTGTCCTAGTCTAAGTCCTTTTTAACTTTTCGCTTACAACTAAATATCCTCCGATGCTTGACTCGTGAGATTTTCCTTGGCGCCTAGTGTTGGCGTTGTTGAATGATGCATTGAGATTTAGCATTGACTTTGACTGGTGGAATGGAGTGGAGGGACTTGGCGCTTGGCTCGATGAGTTGTGTGTACGGTCTCGTGAGCCTGACGCTTGGACAATCGAAGTTTATACTTCGGGATACAAAGATCAGCAGCGCTAAATAACCCTTTACCTTGATTTCCAGTGCATTCACTAATTATGATTCTACTCGGTTAGTTGGCTCCGGATCAATAGGTCAGGTAATAAGCCAGTTAGTCTTAATCTTGATATTGTATCTTCCTAATAATCATACCACTCTAGTCCTATAGTGTTACCATTAATCTATTTAAGTATAAGAGTTTATTTGTAAAGACTTATGAGGGCGCATTAGCGTTAGTGCTCTTCTTAAGGCGCTTCGCTTGGTGGGTGGTCTTGGGTTCAAAACCCATTAACCCTCTAACATTTTAAGTAACTTTAAAATTATTAGTGTAACAAATAATAAAAAAATGTATATATATATATATATATATATATATATATAATTAAATTAATTGTATCAACCCACTATTATTATTATAACTTTATAATATTAATTTAATCATCAGGTTTTACCAATAAATCATTAAAGTAAATTAATTAGCTTAATTACTTAGATTAGCCTTATCATTTTATTTTTTTTATTGAATTATAACTCTTAGATACTTCTTTATTCAATTAGTATTAATAATAACCCCTTTATATATATATAAAAGGGTTATTATTAATACTAATTGAATAAAGAAGTATATATTCTTTTTACAAAAATAGTATTACTATTCAAAATAAACTAATAAAATCTTGAAATAATAATAATATTGTTATTAACTAGTTTGAGCGTTTATAAAAATAAAACATTTTGAAATTAAAATATATACAAGATATATGTAATGTGCGTTGAATATATTGATGAGAAATGAGGCATTTATTGACAGAACTTCCACGCCCGAGACCATGCTGGCAACCTTTAAGGTAGGTCTTCTCGCATGAGGCTCATGTGTCCAACCCCGACTCTCAATACCTAAACCCTAAACTTTCACCAATTCATCCAGCATTTTCCCTCAGGCAGCTTGTTTTTCTTTTCATCCTGACTGTGGTTGCCCGCACTTCCTTCGCTGGTTCCTCTCTTGCCCATGGCTTAGCACTGGTCTCGGCCGTTGGGCTATTTCTCAAATCGTTTGCTGGTTGGGTTGATGAGGTTATTCCAGATGCATTATTTCATATGGTTATTGTTGAATGCTTACGGGGAGGGGCATTATTTCAGATGCTCCTTGGGTGATCACTCCAGAGTTCATTGATAAGTATCAAATTGATTATGTAGCTCACATCACGCTTCCTGTGCTGATGCAAGTGGAGTTGGCAAGGATGTATATGAGTATGTGAACGACTTCAAGAACTACCAGCTTCCCCTCGCTCGAATCAAGAAAATCATGAACATGATATCAGCAACGGCCCCCGTTTAGTTCGCCAAGACCTGGGAGACCTGGGACCTGGGTATGTAAAGTTACGGTTGTTTCGGTTTAGATCTAGTTCAATGTTTTCTAAGCTTGTCGTCGATATGATTTTTGGTCTCCCTGGCGCTGTATTTTGTTGGCCTGAATCCTAGTTTTTCTCATTTCTCGAAGAATTTATTGGCATGGATCTGTGTGAATTCATCATCATCATCTACTGTCAACAATGGTTGGCCATGTCATCGTTTTCATCTCCTGGAATTAGGTTATTAAGTTGTTTTTCTAGGCAACGCACGGATTGTTTTCCTATTATAGTCCCATCTGCGGCCTTATTTCAGAGGCAACTTCCATGTTTTAGTGTTTTAAGTTGGAATCTGACTGTAATTTCGTGCTTTTCGTCCTAAAAATTTAAACCCTAGTAATTTAGTAAATTTAGAGTACTCTCAGTCTTAAAGAGGTCAGAATGTGATGTTCTTAAAAAAAAAAGTTGTTGAACAAGAGAGATTCCCTTTTATTTATTTCAGAGCTGGAAAGTGATACTAATGAATCTTTTCCTTCTCTGCTAAAGCGGTCATTATTTCAATATTCTTGTTAAGTATGCCTATACATTTCTTTTAGATTTTAATTTGCCAAAAGTACTTTATTGAGGGAAAAAATGGCTTAGGATTAAGGATTTACTCTATAAAACGCAAAGGCTTAGGATAAATTACAATTTTCAGTTGTGTTGGCCGCCTTATGAACTGTATTTAGAGTTATGTGCTATTTTCCTGTTGCGGATAGCATTATTTTAGCGAGCTAGACTGGTGGCTTTTGCATTTTGTCATAATGGGAAGGAATATTCTAGTTTTATATCGCATAAAGAAATTTCAACCTAGGTTGTTTTGAGTGAACGAGTTTCTTTTGACATCTGGAGGTTTTGTGTCTGATACCATTGTTCATGTACAGATTGAAGGTGACTTACAGGTGTATCCATAGTGGCATGCCCTAATCTGGGTAGTTATCAGATCTAGATGGAGGGTTATGTTGGCAAATAGATAAGTTGGCACAAGTACCTATTAACAACCTCAATTTCGATACTAAGAGTCTTGTACTTTTGTTTTAGCCAGTGTAGGGGCATAAATGATTGAATGAATGGTATGAATAGTGTTTCAACTATTTTTATATGCAATATGATTTATATATATATATATATATATATATATATATATATATTAGATTTTATCAATAATGCAACAAACATATTTCTTCTATATGTATAACCAGACTCTTTTTTTTGTCTTTGCCATTTGCAGGTTAGGTAGAAGATGAATGGAACAAGGGATGCGTGGGGTCTTGTTTCCCTGCTAAACTCACTCTTTTCTTTAGGGTTTATAGGTAGTTTTCTTTGTGGGGTTTCTATATTATTTCTGGGCTATCTTTGGTTGTTGAAGGGTTGTAAATATAGGGTTTTAGTGGTCATTTGAATTTCTGGTTGGGTACATTTCCATTCCTAAGTTGGGTAGGCGGCTAGGTAGGCCCTTTAAGGCTCCAGATTGTGAACACTAGCTCTGATACCATATGTAGTGACCGTATTAATTTAAGTCTATTAATTTCATAAACTGAAACAGTAACTTCTACTTAATTGCAGAAAACTCAGTAATTTCTTTTAATTCAGCATATACACATGTTAAATTAATCAATGAACAACAATTTCATAACAGAATAAAAATTACTTAATAGAATAATACAAATTTACCTCTTCTTGATGCTAATTTCTCCGTTGACCCGGTTGTCCAGCCCGTTGTTTTGTTGTTGCCTGATGTGCTGACCAACTCTGCCCAAACCGTGTTTCCTCCCTCCTAGCTAGGAGCAGCCTGTCCAGCTTCCTAGCTCTAGGATACCGTAAGGCTATCCTGGAACTCATGCCCAAAACCCCCAGCAAACCGGTGCCCCCCGTAATGATCCTCCCCCGACTGCAGAACTCCAACTCATAACCAGAAAATCCAAAAAAACCCTGAAACCAGAACTTTCTCCCTCTCCAAAATGATTCCTCCTCCCTCCTCGTAAGACTTCTCCTCTCATATCCCTTCCACTGACTCTCTTCCCACTCATTAATATCTTATCCCTTCATTATTATCTTATCTCTTTATTTAATGTCTTATCCCCTTATTAATATCCTATCCTCGTATTTAATGTCTTATCCCCTCCCGCATACGTAAATCATTTAATTAAACAAATTAAAATTATTAACCCTTTTAAATTTATTACCCTGGTCATTCAATGTGATAGGTAATTAATTTAATTAATTATTTAATCATAAGTTATAACAATTAATTAATTAATTAATATTATTATGCCAATCTTTGTTTAAGTAAAACCATGTTAGGACAATTAATTACCTAATTAATTTTGCTTAATAATCCCTAAGCATATATTCAACTAGGGCTGTTACATTTATCGGGATAGGATTTATCATCATGACATACCACTATGGTTTGAAGTACCTATTCGACCAACCAAGGTTGAATGCTAGACAGGCCAAGTGGATGGTGTTGATCAACAAGTTTTATTTTGAAATCAAACACATTAAAGGGAAGAAAAATAGAGTGAAATATGCACTCAGCCGAATTTTGCATACAACAATGGTTACCAAGAATCATTGAAAATGAGCCTATTTGAGGTTTTTTATGGCATAAAGTGTAGAGTTCCAATCAGTTGGGACAATCCAGTGGATAGAGTCCTACTTGGACAAGAATTTCTCAAGGAGATGGAGCGGGAAATGGTTAAGATAAGGAAAAATATGAAAGTAGCTCGGGATAGACAAAAGAGCTACGTAGACAGCAGGAGAACTCACAAAGAGTTCAAAGTAGGAGACCATGTGTATCTCCTAGTGAAACCCAAGAGGACTTCCCTGGGAATGGGAACGTGTGCTAAGTTAGCACCTTGCTATTATGGACTATTTGAAGTCTTGGAGAGAATAGGGATAGTAGCATACATACTTTATTTACCACCTATTGTTACAGCTCATAATGTATTTCATGTGCCTTTTTTAAAGAAATATGTACATGATTATAATCATGTTATTTATTGGACTGTAATACAGGTGGAACCAGAGGGAGAATTCCATCCCAAACCCCAATGCATCCTGGATAGGAAAGAAACAATGCTCTGGAATCGAGCCATCGTGAAGGTCAAGGTGAAATGGAAGCACTTTGGAGTAGATGAATCTACATGGAAGCTGGAAGATGCCATGAGATTGGCATAACCATTTTTTTTTTTTTGTATAATTTTACATACATGGTGTTTTAAAAACTAAGTACATTGTTTCTTTTAAGTGGGAGGGGAATGTAACACCCTCATTTCCCCCAAGACTGTAATTATGCTTAATATTTCATATAAGTATGTTTATTAAGCATGTAACTATGTTTTGATTAATGAAAACATCAAGCCACTGAGTGATGGGGAACAATATTTAAAGTATTGGCCATGATACACAAGTTGGAATTGATGAAGCTGGGAATTGATTGAGTGACTGGGTAAGGTGGAACTTAGATGTTTTTTAAAGAAAACAGGAAGCTTGTTTAACAAGATAGATTGTGCCTGCAAAGCATGGATAAACACATACCAGTGTACCAGATCTGTATGGAGCCACATGACCAGTAAAATAATTCATAGAGTGGTTGGAATAGTTAGTGATGGTTGACAGTTGGTATTTGAAGAAGGCAAGGGTCAATTGAATGACCTGAATGTAGTACACCACGAACTTTCCCCTTTCAAAATGGGAACTACATATATGGGTTGTGTCTGTAGGAAGGCCATAGGCATATCAAGAAGAACAAAAAAAAAAAGTGGAAAGACATCACCACAGAGGAGACAGACTGGGAGGAAGATCGAAGAGTGCGCACAAGAAAAAAACACACATTAAAAAAAAAAAAAGAGGAAGAAGGAAGAGCATGAATAAGCTCGAGGAGAGATGAATCAAGTAATAACAAGTGAATAGCATCCATATTGAGTTATGATGTGATGAATAGAGGTGTCTATGGGCATGGATTGAAGATGAGAAGAAAGCAGTGATATTTCTTTGGAGAATGGGAAGTGTGTCTAAGTTATTGTTGGTCACCCTGAGAAGATAAGACCTAGATACAAAACTAGAGAATCATAAGGCTACATCTTAGTTCTTACTAGACAAAAATCAGCACTGGTAAGGGGAGTTCATCGAAGGATTGTTTAGTAGAGAAGGGAATCCTTTATGCAAAGGAAATACAGTTGAGAAACTACCTGATAAACCTATAAAGACCTTGACCTAAGTGGGAAGGCGGTGTTACGAGGAAAATCACTCTATGGCATGGGGAAAACCACAACAGATGGAATGACTGCAGAAATAAACTCTAATACCAAGTATGTTATATAAATGAAAATGCTAATCAAGACAATATAAAGAGCCTACCTCATCCATATGTTTGATGAAGACCATCGTTGAGCACGCAACTCAAATATTTATACCTGCAAATTGTCCTCAACAACAAAGATATGCAAGCATATGTTGATGATATATAAATTTAGCACATACAATAGCATAATCCATTAACATTCATAACAAATACTACCATGGAATAATAATAAAAAATATTTGCAAGATATCAATTGGATGAGAAAATAGTATTTCTATTAAAAGATTATCAATAGAAGTGTATAAGTGACAAAATTATGTGTCGACACGTCTGGGAACTGATAAACTAAGTCCATTCCATGGGAACCGATAAACTAAGTCCCTTCCAGTTGGGCCTCCACCACTTCAATCCTCCACCAAAGGCAAGCTTAAATAAGAGAGACAATGAGGTTCTCCATCAAAGAGGGAAGAGCTTGGGGGTTGAACAATGTGTTCAGACTTTAAAGGACAAAGGGATGCAAACTTAATGTGAAGTGAAAATTTCTCTAGAGTATCTTTTCTCTCAGAAGTTGAATTCTCTCCTCTTCCATGGTTTGGATATGGCCTAATTTATAGCCTTCAAATGGAACTGAAGGGTTGAGTCGGAACATTTCCAGTATATGGAAGGTCAAGGATCAAGGATCTCGTGATGTGACATGGAAACCTGACACAATTTTTAATTTTGGGCACCAAACTCGATGTACGCGGGATGTAGTAGTTCAACCTACGTATATGCATGATGTCTAACTTGTAGGGCGCGTATATGTGGAAAAATATGGTTTTTTGGCTCTGGGAAGTGGAAAAGGGGACTTCAAATTTCCATAGGGAAATGGAAAGGCCTTCTGAGCAAGTTGCATGGGGTGAGGCAAAACTCTCTATAACATGGGGAAACTTATGTTGTTGTCAAAGGAGGAAGGAGAGTAACCTTCCTGGATCATCATATGTTTGGAACCCAACTGAATGAATTTTCCCCTGGGGTATCATGGCTTGGAACGGGGGTAGCATACTATAGGAAGGCACTCTACAGTATGGCCTAAGCTTGGGAGGAAAGGAATACTCTCTCAGTAATTTGGTGTTGGATATTTCCCAATCATGTAAGTGTTTGACTTCCACTATTAAATTGCACATGAATGATGTATATATATGTATATGAAAATAACTATCCAATTTTAATGGAAATGCAATTTTTTATAATCAATGAATTGAATCCCTGAGAAAGTGAAATGTTTTTCCATGGATTTCAATGGATTTGTTAAATTGTGAAAATGAATAAGTATGGACTATTTGAGTCTCGGTGAACCATATAGCCTTGGAGGAAAGTTTGCAAGATATGGAAAAAAAACATGATTACACAGTGATGTGAGCATCATGATGTCGGGAAGTCCCTGTGATGAGTGGAGGACCCTAAAATTGGTAGAACCATGATCTATGTGTGGAAATATTGCAAGATATGCAAGAAGATTTTCCCTGATGAGTGGAAAGGAAGATGAAGGTCTTTGAGTGGTTTATTGACAATTGGAAACTCGACAAACTCCTTGATGAAACCCTGAGATTGTCTAAGTCCCCAAGATGGGTGTTAATCAAGAAATAAAACCTATGTTAAGTCAAGAGAGTTTTTGGCCACTGATTTAGAAAGATAATTATATCTCAACCCTATGTTGGAAGGCATCATCATCAATAGGACGAGTCCTTAAACAACCCAAGAGTTGCAACAAGGAGTTCTAACAATGACGGCGAAAGTCTTGAGATGAGACAAGGACCATTGACCGATCGAGAGTAACCTCAATAAGATCTGGATCATTGATACCAGACACATCATGATCGAAGTATGGAAGGTTGGCCTTTCATGAGAGTCTTTGATATGAATACAGTCAAGAGTTTATCTATGTCTTAGATTGTTGAAGGACCTATATAAGTGATAAAAGGGGTGAAGATCTCAAGTTGACATGGCATGCCAGCATGGAAGCCAACATGTTCCTTGGGGTTAAAGGTGTCACATGTTGAGTGGTTGAAGGGATTGTAGTGGTCCCAAAAGGTCTTGAATCCCTTAGATCTTTGATTCCAACCTAGACCGTCAGATCTAGATGATGTTAGAATCCTAGTCATTCATCGGAGGATGGCTAGTAGAAGCATGGAGGGAGGTTCGAAGGATGAGCCGATGATGAAAAGGGGGCTTAGGGATTTAAATTCAACCATTGATCCGTGAGTGATTACAGTGTAATGACAATCATCTATCTCAGGCGCATCATCTTTGAGAGTAGGCAGTTGGTAAAGTTGGAGTGAAGACTCTAAAGTGTTGACGATTATGAAGGTTCTAGGATTGATGTTAGTCGTTGAATGGTGGGCAGACGAGGAAAGAACTACAACTATTGATATTTCATGGAAACCACATAACCATGTAAGGAGAGGTTAAGGGATGATCGATAACCTATGTTTAAGTTAGAAGCACCGACACGTTCGGAGTCGTTGAAGTCAGGTCCCGGAAGTCATCGGATTTGGGTCAGTTTCGATAAGAGTGATCATCATCAGAACTTTGGTTGGGGTATTTATAACTCCATGGGAGGATACCCCTTATTACAACGAAGGCTAGCTCAAGGGATCAGATTCGTTGGATTCTTGAACTGAGGACCATTGGATATAGGAGGGGCTCGATAGATGGATCATCATCAGATCATTCAGGATTGAATGTTTAGCACTTCACCAGAGTGAAGCCCGATGAAGATGTTAGACTTATGTGGATAGAAAACCTGAAATGGTGAGTTAGGCAGGTGCCATATCAGCACCACTTCAGTTCCACATTGGATGGCACAAGTGACAAGGTGCGATGTAGACCCCATATGGCAATGAGGTGGATTTAGGCCAAGAGAGTCTGGGAAACTTTTAGAGGTTGTATATTTGGATCTAGAGCTCAGTTTTGATCATAGATACAGTTGTTGGAAATCTCTTGATGAGATGAAACCATTTGTGAGGGTTATTGAGAGAGATCAAGGTCTTGGAAGAAGATCAATTTGGACACCCCATCATCTTAAGTGAGTATTAGGAGGTCGGGTGTGTATCACAACCAATGGAAACAACTAACTGCAATCCCCTATATTTTCATATTGTCTACACATAAGGAATTATATGTTAATGCAGTAGTGGTAAATTGTTGTTCTCAAGGATCTAACCAATCTTGGGTCTCTACTCTGGATAACCTGTTGTTCAATGGCTTGTATTTATACTCATCACTCAGTTGTCAATCCCATGTTCACCAAGGTAGATGAATCAACCAAGAGACAACCCAATCGACTAGAGCAAAATCCAATTCAACTAGTAATTGAAGTCAGCTAAATAAATAAGGTAAAAATTAGCCCGATGGAATGAACTGAACAACAGTGAAGAAAACTACTCAATGGTTGAGTTGGGTCGACTAGTAGAGGAGATAAATGATCAGATGATAAATTAGGTAACCATCAATGGAAAAAATTGTTTGAAGGGAGAATTGGACAACACACAACATCTAAAAATGTATCGGCAACATCCAAACATGCCCAACAACATCTAAATTTACTCAGGAGATTCTAAATTCGACCAATGGCATCTAAAAACGTCCCTGCAAGTTAGAATCCACCCAACATCATTTAAAAACATATCGTGGCATCTAGAAACACCCAACCACTACTAGAAATTATCAATCTATTCAGAATTCACCCAACCTTGTTTAAAAATTCCCAACAAAGTATAAAATGCCAGGTAACCTTTAGAAAATGCCCAACAAAATTGTAACTTGTCCAAATCAAAAGGAAGTCGATCGACTGAGTAAATCCGACCTACCGGAAATCAAGTTGACCAGTATTGGAAATAATCCTACCAACAAAGAGTTGAGTCGACGAGGGACATGCAAGTTGACCAAGACTATAACATAATTTTTCTAGAAATGAAAATTGACTTGGCAAAGTAAATTAGTCGGCCACAGAGGTAAACAATCGACTCCACGAAATAAATTCAACTAATAGCAAGAATTAAGTCACCCCTATCAAATAAAATCGACTAGCATGCTCTATTTGACTGGGAGAGGAACAAAATCGACCAAGAGAATGTGTCATTGGCCAGGCACATAATAAAGTGCCCCCAGGGTGATGTAAACTCACCCAGGCACGAAGGTAGATGCTCGGTGTCGGTGAAAAATGCCATGGGTGTAAGGAATTCGCCCCATAGATTTAGAATCGACCTGGAATTTAATTTGGATGCCCCAACACCAGCTAATTCCACCCAATGGTATTCAAGTCAACCAGAGGGAGATATGTCGATGACAAATAAAGGAATCGACTAGCAAGGGAAATTAATCAACCCATGAATAATTTGAATTCCCAAGGAGAGAGAATTATAGTCCTTTTAGATGAGAAAATACCTTAGAAATTAATTTATATTCCTAGGAAACATAATCTCATCCAAAAAACTAATTTTAATATCCATCGATCTTTGAATTTGATGGGAAATGGACAATGGAGAGTCGAGAGTGATCGTGGTGCTTAATTTTCATTAAAACCCAATTATGGGAAGCAATTAAACACATGGGAATCCATATCTCATCTCAAAAATGAAATAAACAACAAACTAATGCTCAACATAAAGAAATCAAACATGAACAATCACTAATGAACTCAGAAGATTTTCACTAGAAACCCAAATGGGAAAACCTGCTTCGAATGGGGCTCAGTATTTTCATTATGGTAATCTCCAGTTACACTGTATTCATGGCTTCGATGCATCTTCCTCTCTCATCCAAAAATACCCATTTTAAATGAGAGTGAGGGAATAAATAGGGAGAATTTGGGGATAAGGGGAAGGCCAACAAATCATACCCTTTGTTTCCCCTTCCTCAGCCTTCTCCTCTATTTAATTTTTAATTACCTTTAATGTTGCATTTTTCTCTCATGTTCTCGTTTGTTTGTCCTATTATACTTCCAAATTTACATTTCTTTACAAATTACAAGTATTGAGTCTTACACCCATTCGTCGATCTGGGTCCCTTTCAGATCATGGTCACCCCAAGACAAGATATTACTCAAACTTCTAGGAGTATAAAAATGTTTTGAAATGGGGCCCCAGGTTTGCAACTTGACTTGAGAATCCTTTGTATTTCTCACTGGACTTCGCCTCATCTATGGTAGTATCCTAGGGTTTATCCTAAGTTTCTTCCCCTTTCGTTTCTCCCACAGTTGATTAGACATCCAATCATTTTTCATCTAGCTTCTCAACATTTTTATCATTGTTTGGAGTTTGCTTAGGAGTGATGTTAATATTCTCTTTGTTTTCTTGACTATGATTTGCACCTTTTCCACCTACATCATTACCATTTTTTTGGTTGTTTTCATGCTTTCCATCTTGATCAGGTTGAGTATCCTAAACATTTGTGTCTCCTCCTTGACTTCCAGGAAAGGAAGCCTCTGAGTCTTTTCCACCAAGTGGATCTTGATCATTGTTGGTTGTTGAGGTGCCATCCTTGACCAAGTGAGAGGTGTCACCTTTATATGAGTGAGTATCCTACTCACTAATATATTTTCATGTCTCCACCTTCTTCTAACCTATTGGTTTTGTTGAGGGTTCCTCTTTATTTTCATTAGCATTTATGATAGGGACAATAGTCTCCATCCCCTTTTCCTCATATGTTGTCAAATCGATAACTTGTGTAGGATTCATAGCAGTGGAAGATTTCTCTTGGTTCTCTTTAATATTCTTCTCTTACTCTGCCTTCTCTTTTTCTAGCTCCTCCAGCTCCTCCTTCTTCCTTTGTTTTGCTTCTTATTCTTGTATCCTTTTGAGCTCATCAACCTGTTCTTCTTCTTGATTTTTCTTTAGCTCTTATTCTTCCTATTAGGCCTTCTCTTCTTGATCTCTCTTCATTTTCTCTATGTACTCTTGCTTTTTTTGTTCCCTTTCAACTTTCTTCCTTTGTTCTGTGAGTACCTTTTGTGTTTCTTCCTCTTCATCTTTCTTTTTAGGTTCTTCCTATTGTCATCTTTCCTCTGTTTGTTCCTTTCGAATTATTTCTTTCTCTTCTTGCAAAGAATGTTTTTATTTCTCTACTTTGATCCTCTCTTCCCCTTAGATTTTCCCTTTAACTGTTTCCTTACTAGAAGAGACTCCAAGATTGACCATTTTGATTTTCTCTATGAAAGGTAAAGAGGAAAAAATAGTTACTTTTGGGTTACCTCTCCTCTTATCCACCTCCTTCTAGTCTTGAGAATATTCAGGGAATAAATCATCCTCCCACTTCTCATGAGAATATGTCCAGATCAAGACTACTTGCTCATTTTTCCTTGAAACCAATCCTTTGGGGTCATTCTTCCTAAATATCCCAGTCATAAACATGTATTCCAAATGCACTTGACCTTCATAATTTACATGTTTAGCATCCTTCACCACATAATACCCCACCTGAAAGCCATAAGGGATGAATAGATTTTTCTTATCTTTTACCAGGGTTGCATCGAATCCCTGCATAATGTAATGATAACATATCTCTCCAATTACAAGTCTTGTGGGTACATACACTGGAATAAATGTGGTGGACTAGTATCCCCATATATCCTCAAGTATGTATGTTTCTCCTCCAGGTACCAATTTTCTATACATGTCAAGATATTTTTTGCTTGCTTGGATAACCTAGGACATTAATGTCCAAAGATGAGAAAATAAATCCTAGCCATGAATAAATCACATATCTATGAAGAAAAATTATTATATCTACTCTCCCAAAGTATGTTGGAATATACATGGACAGGAAACTCATAAATCTACCAGCAAGTGACAGACCATGGAAGGTATTTTTGGAACACAACACTTCTAATAGGAAGGATACCATGTGGAAAGAGGAAGGAGTACTAGGTTGTGGTGATTGTGCTTGATTGACCCTTAGACTAAGATATTTGGAGATAATACCTCCCCAATTTAACTTTCTTCCTCACATCACTACATGGTAGGCCAATGGAATCCAAACTTTAGAGAATTGAGAAAAATATATTTCCCCATACAGTGTGCACAACATGATCATGGAATACATATAGGGCTCCCTAAAACTAGTGATGGCATATCTCCTAAAGGACCAATTAACGAATTTCTTATTTTATTTCCACCAGCTACTCAGTATCATGTTGTGTCATACCTTTCATAAAATGAAATCACGAATTCTTTGGTGAGAGATTCATCGGGTTCTAGAAATTTGTAATAGGTGTTGGTATCCTGGGGAAGCAAATACCTTATACATTCCCCTTTATCATTTACAATTCTATAGTTTTAGGATTCAATGTGGATTATAACCCACTATGTCAGTTCTATGTGAGGCATGACAAGTGCTCTTGCAGCTATAGAGTGTAACAAGTATTTATTAATTGCTAGGAACACTACATCGTCCACCTCCCTAAGTTCCAATTTGTTATGTGGGGTTGATACTGGGTAATATTAATTATTAATTTTTTTAAGTAAATCATACCAAGAGGGAATTAGCACCTGTGTAGAAGCCCCTCCTCCTGTGCATGGTTCTTTATCTTCAAAGAGTGGCACTAGCATTAAAATCTTCTTTGGGGGTATTCTGATGAGGGGTTCAGTGCTTTTCTATGTCAGTGTTTCTTCCACTCGTGGAGGCATGGAACTAGAGCCAACTTCAGCATCCCCAAATGACGTCCTTGGATTTTTGGGAATTATTTATGGAGGAGATCTTGTGGCAAACATCATGTCTACAAAAAACAATTCATGGTAATAAAAATAACAATAATTCTCTTAAAACTTAATTCCACATAACACGAACATACTTGTCGCCAAACGATTTTGAAATTCACTGAAATCGAACTTAAATGAAAAAAAGTGTTTAGTATTTGATCATTGGCCAGTTAATATTCTCATAACCAAGTTAAAAATATGTTGCAACCTTCAACATATATAATAAGAGTGAACTGACAGATGTGCTCAATCAACAAAAAAATTAGCTAAGTGAACAATGCAACAACTTTGGGGGAGAATGAAACTTAATCAACCAAATATTGAGCCATGGGGAGAGATATTCTAGATATATGGTGTGTTTGATACAATGGACGTACCTCCCACCTACCTTTAATGGTTGATTTCATGTGTGGAGGTGACCATTGGTGGTTTTTCAAAATGTTTGCTCAATGCACTGGGAGTTAATCGGGTTCGGAAGGTCATAAAGCTCCATGCATGACTCAACACTAACATTGATCTAGTGATATATTCCCACAACCATATAGAGGTGACATCAATTAAGCGCATGTGTGGGTGACGTGGATGATCAATGTGGGAGAAAATAGAGACGTGTCGACACCGGATCGGGGAACTATTCTGCAGACACATCGAGGGAACCACTGTAATCGTGGGGAAGGGAAAGTTATAGGATTGGTGATTTGATGGCTTAGATTTATCCCATCCCTTTAATTATATGTTGGATATATTTTTACGTACGAGGAACCATAGAGAATCGGTTGAAAGTGAAGGTGAAGTGTATGATCGATGTGGTAGGTAAGGCAAGACGCGTCGACGGTTCATGATCCAGGTGGATATTGGTGGCCACCCACCTATTCCAATTGGCTCCTCGTGTCCATTTTTTATTCAGCACGTCTTTCTGTACTGCTTTATAATTGGGATTTCTACACTTTTGGGGCTAGTTTAAGCCTCACACATTCTCCAGGTGGATACGGGTGGCCTCTTGCCTAATATAACTGGATTATTTTGTATGTTTTCATGTCAGCACATCTTGATGTACTTCCAGGGCTGTTTTGGGGCCCTAAACATTGTTTTTTTTACTCGCCATAGTCAAATTGTAGAAGAAGTTAGATTCTGATGGATAAATGTGTAGTTCTTTGAAATAGCTTTCCAACGGGCTATCACGCGCCTAAAACGGAGGTCGTATGCAAAAGTTACGACCCTAGGAAATTGAGGTACCAAATTACACCAACTTACCCATAGGGCCCACATGACTTTTGGCGTTTCACCTTCTAGGGTTAGGTTTTTGGATGTCTAGGGTTTTGGAATTCATGAGTAATATGAAAAGGGCCTCTAGAGCCTCATTGTAATCCATTCTGCTCAGATGGATGCACGTACCAACCACATCTCTTCTCAGAGATAACTACCACCATTCGAGCAAGTTTCAGTTCTACAGTTTTGCAGTTTCAGTCTATTTCATTATTTAATAGAAGATATTGTTCATTGGATATTTGTGTTATTCTTCCTATCTTTGTGTTTATTGTATTTAGTCTATTAATCAATTTGTTCCGCTCCTAAATCTGGATCAGTGGTATCAGAGTGGTCTGCTCTTCATTTATTTTTCTTTGTGCATGTCCTTGACAAGGTATAGGTATAAGAAGTTGGGACTTGAACCAATCGATCCATTACCAGATCGGTCACGATGAGACCGACAACAACCCATGGGATATGAAAAGAAAGATGATGGAGCAATAGATCATATTAAAATGTTGCTCGAGGAATCCCTCGCGCAACAAAGGAATGAATTGATGGATAACTTCACACAGATCCTTTGACGGTTGCCCACGAGAGAAGCATCTTTGTCAAGTGGCCATGCAAACCCCTTCAAGGTACATGTAAACTTTGATATTCCATTATTTGAAGTACTGATAGATGCAGATGTTGTAAATAAATAGTTGAATCTGCTTGAAGGATATTTTTCAATCCACATTTTTTTTCGATAGGGAAAAGATCACTTTTACACTCATCAAGGTCGTTCCCCATGTTAAATACTAGTGGGATACTTACTCTGAGCAAAGGGTCGTGGAGGAATCTGCAATTTTTGTGGTGGCCCCTACATGGGATTCCTTTCGGGACGCCATTAAAGAACAGTACTACCCTGTTGGAAGATACGAGGACCAGTACACCAGATGGACCACCCTACGTCAAGAAAGGGACTAGATAGTACCAGACTTCACCAATATTTTCCATACCCTACGCACAAAATTGGGTATCAAATATTATGAAAGGCATCTTCTTCTCAAATACCATGGTTGTTTGCATAGATACATTCAAACAAAAATGGAGTTCTTGGACATCATCTCATTGGGCACGACTTATAGATACGTTGTCAAGATAGAGCAGAAATTTAACCAGAAACGACGAGAGTTTGGATCTGCAAACCCCTCACAGCCAAAGTAGGGTAGAGGCAACCCCAACCCACACAGTAAGGGACCAAGTCAAGATGGTTTCCCTCAGTACAATCCATCCAAGCCATGACATAAGAAGGGAAACGAGAAGATGAAGAAAGACACAAGAAAATGGTGTGAGTACCATAAAAGTCCTTGGCACAACACCGACGAATGTCGCTCCAAGTGGACCCTCGTAGTCGAGCTGAAGGCTTCCGATTCAGAGGCTGATTCTAATTCCGAGTCAAATCCTGAAGGAGGGAAGTGGATTATCAATGTTGAACCCAGTGCCATGGTCTCTACCACCAAAGTCCGACCAAGTGAACCAGAAGAACCAGAGGAAGGGAAACGCCTCTTTCACTCACAGATGTGGGTCAAGGGGGCTCCGATTCATTTCATTGTCGATAGCGGTAATCATAAGAACCTGATTTCAGAAAATTTCATCAAGCAGCTAAACCTGCCAATGACACCACACCCGCATCCCTACAGCATCAAATGGCTTCGTCAAGGAAGAGATATTTGTGTCAGCCAACAGTGGTGTCTTCCCTACAGCATCAAGCCTTTCAAAGATGAGGTACTATATGATATTTCTCCCCTTGAAGTTTGTGATGTTCTTTTAGGACAACCATATTTGTGGAAGCATCACGTTGTGTATGAGTCTAGACCTTGTAGTTTTATTATTACTTTGGGTAGACAATTGTACAGGATCCCAGAGGTGGCACCGCCTACTATTATTTATTTAATATTTTCTAAGAAATACAGTAAGGTCATTTTATAGACCGGGAAGTTCATCTTCTTTGTGATTTGTGCTCACAATAAGAAGAAGGTTTCCGCCAAAGCCATGGCCTCTACACAACACCTCTCTTTGTAGCAGAAGAAAGTGGACGAGATCATGGAAGAATATAGAGACATCTTCACCTCACCTATAGGGGTACTGACACACTTCCAAGTCAAGCATCCAATTGATATGACACCCAGCGCACCTCTACCTAATGGACCAGTGTATCGGCACTCGTTGATGGTGAATGAAGAAATTAGGCATTATATCCAAGAGATTCTTCAAAAGGGTCACATCATACCCAACTCCTCCCCTTGCGGAAGCTCGATTGTACTGATGCAGAAGAAGGATGGGACTTGGAGACTCTGCATTGATTACAAAGCCTTAAACAAAATCACAATCAGGAACCGCTACCACATTCCTAGGATTGATGACCTTCTTGATCAACTCAATGGGGGAAATTTCTTCAGCAAGATTGACCCGAAGCCTGGCTACCACCAGGTTCCCATCGAACCAACTGATGTCCAGAAGACAAACTTCAAGTCTAAAGAAGGTTTCTATGAATGGATAGTCATGCCCTCTGTTTTAACAAATGCACTAGCCACTTTCATGAGGTTGATGGAAGATGTATTGAGACCCTTCACCAACTCCTTTGTGGTAGTATATTTGGATGAAATCCTCATCTTCAACAGAACATGGGAGGAGCACATGTGGCATCAACAGGTTTTGAGCACTCTGTGGTAGCACAAGTTTTATGCCAACTTGGAAAAATGCTCTTTTGGAATGAACAAGGTCCAATACCTGGGCTACATTGTTGATGAGCATGGGGTACATGTTGATCCAACTAAGATCTAAGTCATTCGTGATTGGCCATCCCTGACCACATTGACTGAGCTTTGCAGCATCTTGGGACTAGCCAATTTCTACCGACGGTTCATGTTGAGATTCTCCCATATTGCATGGGCCCTCAGCCAGGTGACCAAGGGTGGTGGTCGGGACAAGTTCATGTGGGGGGAGAAGCAGAAACGAGCATTCAATAATYTAAAACATCATTTGTGCTTAGCTCCAGTACTCTCCTTGCCTGATCTGCAACAACCATTCGAGATTGCGACTGATGCATCTGACTATGTTGTGGGCGCAGTTCTCACTCAACATGGGCATTCAGTGGCATACCATAGTGAGATACTCTCTGATACTATCCRTAAATACCCCACCTATGACAAGGAAATCTATTCCATTGTACAAGACTGTCGTCAATGGAAACATTACATTCTGGGGAAAGAGACAATCATACACACTGATCACAAGCCTTTGCAGTTCATACAGACATAGGGGAAATTGCAGAACGGTCACCATCAGAAGTGGTCCACCTACCTATAGCATTTCCATCTCAACATCAAGTATAAGACATGTATCTCCAATCATGTTGTTGACTACCTCAGTCGACCTCCTATGTCTGCACTCACCACTGTGCTCCATTTCTACGAACATGAAACATCGGAGTGGCCTGAACTTTACCAGCAAGATGCAGACTTCGCCGCCACATATTAGCTCTTGGGTACAGGCACCACTGTCACTGATTTTCACCTTCAGTACAAACTCTTATGCCACCTGGGCCATATCTGTATTCCTACAAGCGAGTGTGCAAAGTTGATTTGGGAACCCACTACAGTCGGGTGGCAGGACATTTTGGAGTAGATAAAACTGTGGTCATTCTTTAGAAACATTTTTATTGGTCGAAACTTCAACATGACGTCAGCAAGTATATCATATCTTGCACTTCTTGCGCCATTTCCAAGCCAACCATCAAGAATCAAGGCTTATGCACCCCTCTTCCTATTCCCGAGAAGTCGTGGGAATCCATCTCCATGGATTACATGTCTAGTTTGTCGTCCACCAAGCACGGAAATGACTGTGTGTTTGTGGTCATTGATCAGTTTTCAAATATGGCCATCCTCACAGCCTGTATGAAGAATGTCACAATGGTATATACTGCTAATTTCTTCTTCGAATGAGTTTGGGTCCACTTTGGGATACCATAGACTATCATCTCTGACAGAGACAACAGATTCCTCAGGACCTTTTGGTCGAGTCTCTGGTCTTTGTTGGACACCAAGCTCACAAAATCCACTACTTTCCACCCCCAAACCGATGGCCAAACCGAGGTTGTCAATCAGATGATTGTGCACATCCTGCACATGTACAATTCTAAGCATCCTCGTACATGGTATGAGAGTATCCCATAAGTCCAACACAATTATAATAGGGCTCTCCATAGTTCCACTAGACATACCCCATTTCAGGTGGGTCTAGAATTCCAACCCTTGGGACCCATTGATGTTTCACTTCCTCTTGCCACCGCACGGACAAACTCTTCCCCTGATCATTCTATGATTGACAAAGCCACCATATTCATTGAGTGGATTCAACACATGCGCCAACAGGTCAAGGATATTTTACAAAAATCCAATGTTAAGTACAAGCAACGCCATGATCAACACAAGGAACCACACCAGTTTTAGGTTGGAGACAAAGTCTGGTTACATTTGCAGAAGGAGAGTCTCATCGGGGCCCATCGGAAGCTTCGCCCACTTTGTTATGGGACTTACACCATAACCAAGGTTGTGGGTAGCAATTATTTTGAGCTCAACACTCCACCGTTCATTGGTCTGCATCCGGTATTCAATGTGGACCTCCTTCAGCCATATTTCCCACCATTATTGGACACCTCTGATATCACCGAACAAATGACACCAATAGAGCTCAACCCTGACTGCATGGAACAAGAATCCACCAATCAGATAGTGGAGATGCAGGTCAAGAGCACTCGCCAGTAGCAAATCCAACTTTATCGGATTGTCAAGGTAGGGAAAATCCTACACCAAGGAAAGTGGCTCACTTGAGGCCAAATCCAATAGAATTTTCCTCACTTGATGGGGTAACTCAATGCAATGGATACCATTTCTTCCTAAGGGGAGAGGATTGATTCAGGTGGATATTGGTGGCCACCCACCTATTCCAATTGGATCCTCGTGTTCATTTTTTATTCAACATGTCTTTTTGTACTGCTTTATAATTGGGAGTTCTACACTTTTGGGGATGTCTGAAGCCCCACACATTCTCCATGTGGATACGAGTGGCCTCTCGCCTAATCCAACTGGCTTATTTTGTATGTTTTCATGTCAGCACATCTTGTTGTACTTCCAGGGTTGTTTTGGGGCCCTAAACATTGTTTTTTTTACTTGCCACAGTCATACTATAGACAAAGTCAGATTTTGATGAAGGAATGTGTAGTTCTATGAAATACCTTTCCAATGGGCTATCGCGCACCTAAAACGGAGGTCGTATGCAACAGCTACGACCCTAGGAAGTTGAGGTACCAAATTACACCAACTTACCCATAGGGCCTGTTAGCACTCTGTAATTTTCCCAAGGCTGTGGAGGCAGTCACAGAGGCAACATCAAAACCGCTTCGATTCAGGGATCTATCCCTCCAAGACTCAGAGAGGGATCTCTATATCAAATTTAGATTTGTTTGAAATAGGATATTAGGCTAGTTATGCAGAACAAGGTTATGTTCTTGGAGTTTTCTGGTTGAGACAGCAAAAGAAGACCATTGGTCTATGGGGTCTGTGACAAGTTTGAAATTAAACATAGGTCTATAAGGTATTTCCACAAGGCAAGGTAATGCAGACTTTGGATCCTTTAGAAATAAAATGATGTAGAGAAGGAACAGACGAGATAATCAACTACAACAAAAAAGCATTCAAGAATTTCTTCATTGTAGTATCAGAGGAAAACATTAAGATTCTCAAAAGCACTGCACAGAGTATCAGGGATAAATTCTGCGTTAAATCTCCTTTTGAAAATTAGAAAGAGAGAAACATAATGAATACTGATTAGAATCACGTTCAACGAAGAAATAAAACTTCACCAATCATCGACATACAGGAATCCTATGAAAAAGTCCCTTTGTATTCCTAGTGAATCAGAAAAATACCACATAGAATAGCCTTTTTGGGTTTAATGATCAACAACATTTTACATTAAAATCCTCTGAATAAATAGGGGAGATCCCCCAACAAGTTGTGTGAGTCGGATTTAACCGCCTCGGCCAAAAATAACCACAAATCCCCCAAAATCTGGAACTGCCCGCCATGAAAGACGAGCCTAATTTCTGCAAAAAAGGGGTCCAAACAGACATTTGTTTCTCTTCAACGCTGACACCTGGGGAAAAAATGAAGGATTTTACTATATATGGGCATGTGCTAGACAAAACCCTCCTTTGGTTTCGCCAAATTCGCCTCCAGCTCACCGTAACAGCTCCCACAAAATCAGGATTGTAACGGAAAAATGAAAATCTGGAAAAAAGGGCCTCGAAGATGGCTTTGATTCTCTCTTCTCGTGGCACCTATGAAAAAACTAAGAGACATTTTTTTTCTTCTGCCCGTGCTGAGAAAAAACCTCTCTCGGATTTCAAAAATCCGTCCTCACTTTCCCAGAATCGCCTCCAAAAAAAGACATGCTGAACAGGCAAAAAAGGGTGAAATTTGGGAAAAGCGGTTTTTTTCAGGGAGGCAGTATTCCGGACCCCCACTGAGGTGGTAAGCGGTTTTTGGGGGGGGTCCGCTGGCCTGTGGGGCCGACACCTGTCCAAAGGGCGGTAATGGAAAACAACTATTCCAGACCCCCCCCTCTCGTTAAACTCCAAATGGCGAGGGGGGGTCCGGAAAATTTCATGGCTGTTTGATTTATTTGTTGATTTTGGGGAGTGATGTTACGTGAGCTTTGGGTGGGTAGACTTAGGGTAGTGTTAGTTTTTATGTTTTTTAATTTTATTTTTTTTATTTTTATTTATATATGTTTTATTATATGTGTTTTTTAAGTTTTATTTTGTTTGGTTTTATTTAATTTTTTATTTTATTATTAATGTTTTAATTTGTTTTAATGTTTTTCTTTTATTTAATTTGTTTTGTGTTTTTCTTTTTATTTAATTTGTTTTATGTTTTATTTAATATTTAATTAACAAAACAATATCCTAGTTATTAAACTAACTTATTTATTAATTAATCAATTAATTATTAACTAGTCTAGCCTATTAAACTAACTATATTATTAATTAGTCTAACATAAAACTAAATGTACTAAACTTATTACTAACATTATTAATTAATATAATCATTTGTTTATTATCCTAAGTGGGTTTATTCATGGATGGGTGGTGGGCGAGATGTGGCTAAGGGAAGAAAAGACAAGGGAATGAGTGGCGCAGAGGCGGATGAAGGATGCAGAAGAGGTGATGGGATCAGGTGAAAAGGATGGATGACACGTTAGGACAGGGCCCACCAAAGAAAAATGCCTCATTACGGACCCGCCCCCCCCCCACCC
>JASDQU010753767.1:5865-24786 GCA_032191745.1 Picea mariana
CACCGTACCTATCACGTGTCGAATGGTCGTACCTTCCACATATTTCACTACCATACCTGCCACGAGTCACAATCAAATGATTCCACATCACTACCGTATTGGCCATGTGTCATGCTGCCATTGGTGCCATGTCCCATATAGACTTCCATGTGTCATGTCTGTACAATGCCATGTGTCAAATTTTTATTGGTCCAAATCAACCCCTAAAAATTCCAAAAATGACTGCCACTTGGCACATCTTAGTGCTTCCATGTGTCCTGATAACATCATCATGACATCATGTTGATGTAATTTACCACCTTTCCTACTGACGTTATCAGTACGAACTATTGAATTTGACTTTGACTTTTTACTAGTTTGACTTGAGCTTCAGATCGTGATAACTTCGCCATATGGAGTCCATTTTTAGAAAAACATATACTTCCATAGTTGGAATGAAAAGCCCTATGCAATGGCATTAGTTTCATTTGAATCTGATAACTTTGAATTTTTTACCTTTCTGGATCCATTTGGATCACACCTCCCCACTAAGACCTTTTGGTCCTCCAAAAGGATATTACATCAATTGACTACATCATTACATCAATCGACTAAATAAAAAAAAGACTAGACTCAACAAAATATTAACTAGACCCAATAAGTGATTGCATAAATCAAATCACTTTTATTACATCAAGTAGACTGACACTGAATCAATGAAATATTTACATATGGGGCATAAAATATGCCCAATTCCAAGAATATGACCCATCTCTTACCGATGGATTTTTTCGATCGTTCCTCTACTCTTCTGCAACATCCTTCTTATGCCCTTCTGTAGCATCCCTTTTCTGCTCTTCTGCAACATCCTTTTTCTTCTTTCTTGCAACATTCTTCTTCTACTATGGCCCTTTAGAATTTTTGGAGCGTCTCAACTCTGGATGCAACTTCCAACATTTATCTTCAAAATTTCCTTTCCTTTGACAATGTGAGCAATAATTTTGTGCCCATTCCTTTCCCGGACTGAGCTTAATCCCCATTGGATTTTTTTGACTCTTGTCTTGGTTGTGTTGAGTTCGCATGCAAATTCTTCTTGACCTATAGTGTTGCATCATCTTGTCTTGGCGTACTCCTTGTTGCCATGATATTTTTTCTGTTTACCTTTTTCTTCCAGCATACTGCAACACAATGGTAATGACTTCCACAAAATGTGCATGGAATTGTTCTTCTGATAAGTTCCATGACCCTAACATGTTCATCATTAAAGGTAGGTGAAGGAGATTTATACCTTTCGACCTTTTTACCTTTCTTTTGCGACTCAATATTTGTGTCAGTATTGGATTGAGCTTCTTTCTTGCCTTGATGAGTTTGAAACCATAATGGTGTCAGTTATGGATGCTGCTCCCAACAATGGTCAGCATCATGTCCAGACTTCTGACAATGTGTACAACAAACCACTATATTGTTTTCATTAGTAGGCTCTTTGAAATATCCCAATCCTTCATGGATTGGTCGCTCCCTCACTTTGATAGGATTAACTCTACCTTGGGCATGCTTTCCAAGTCCTTTCCCTTTCCTGTATCCAAACTTGGATATCATTTTCATACCAATTCCTTTTTTTTTTTTCAAACGTGGCAATGCCCTGATTGCCTAAATCCACTTCATGATCAACTACAGGGGAAGCTAGAGTATATTGAGTACTTTTCGTTGGTGAGGAAAATGTATATTACCTCTAAATCTCAACTACTCTTATGGCTTCACTGCACAAGACAACTTGGCCTTTACAAACTCTTCTTCGATTTTCTCCAAGCTACTTATTTCCTCCTTAAAAATCCAAAATGTCTTGGTTTATATATCCATGAGGTAGAGGGCTCAAATCCCAACAACCCACCTCTTTTGGCACTCAATTTGAGGCAATATCCACCAAGATATGGCCAAAAAACCATAAAAATCAGCGAAAATCATTAAAAACCAAATTTATAAGGTAAATAACCAACTTGGGCACAAAAATGCATGCCAGCCCCTTGTTTCTCAATCTCTTGTTCACTTGGAGAACCATGTGGCTGAGTGCTAAGTGCCTTATCCTCCGACTCCATGCTATAGTCCTGTTCATATGCCCCTGGTCGCATGCCTAGCCACCGCCGACCGGACCTTATTCCCCCAAATTTGCGCCACTTCACTTTAAAAATATATTGCACCAAATCACATAACAAGTCACACTATAGCGCAGTTGGTTAACCCTTCGTTTTTAACCTGTTTCCCAACCCGAAGGTCGCGGGTTCGATTCCCCCAAAGGAAGAACAAACTTTCACCCAACCAACCTTGGCCAAATTCGGGGTGCCACGTGGTGCCTTGTGATTGGACCACGTGTCACCCTGTGAATGGTCTGTACTATCCAACCATTGACCCATTCACCTGCATAGTCAACTTCCCATTCAACACTGCCATGTCACCACTGTACCTACCACATCACCTCCATACATGCCACATGTTGCACGGTCATACCTTCCACATGTCGCAATAAGATGATGCCACATCACTGCCATACCGGCCACATGTCATTATGCCACTAGTACCATGTCACATATAGACTGCCACATATCATGTATGTATAGTGTCACGTGTCAACTTTTTATTAGTCCAAATCAACCCTTAAAAATACCAAAAATGACTGCCACATGGCACGTCCTGATGCTACCACATGTCCTACTGATGTCATCATGAAATCATGGAGATGTCATATACCACCTGTCCTACTAACATACTGATGACATCATCAGTATGGACTATTGACTTTGACTTTGAATTTTTGTCAGTTTGACCTGAACTTGAGCTTGCGATAACTTCACCATACAGAGTCCATTTTCGAAAAAAAAATATAATGTCAGAATCAGCATGACAAGCCCTATGCAAGGACATTGGTTTCGTTCAAATTTTAGAGATTGAAATTTTTTCCCTTTCTCAATCCATTTGGATTAGTAACTCGGCTAAAGAAAGGTCTACAATGGAGGCTTGAATAAACCAACTTAGGCCTTCCACCATGATGATGAAAAGGAAGGGTGAAAGGGGGTTCCCTTGACGTATTCCTCGAGAGGGTGAGAAGGGTGGGATGGAATTACATTGATGATGATAGAAAAAAAGGTAGAGGAGGTTAGATTCAATATCCAGTTAACCCAGGTGGGAGAAAATCCAAAGGCCAAAAGTACAGAACACATGTAAGCCCAACTTATTTTATCAAACACTTTGGAAATATCTAGATTTAACAACATACCTCAAGTTCTGGTCTTCTAAAGTGAATGAATGAATTCATGCACTAGGATGAAGTTGTCCAATATTTCCCTTCCTTCCACATATCCTGACTTCTCGAGAGATATGATGAATATAAGGAGGGGTTTGAGGCATCAAGCGATCAACTTTGTTAGAAGCTTGTAGATTGCGTTGCAAAAATCTATCAGCCTAATTTTTTTTGGGTGAGTGACTCACTCTTCTTTGGGGACAAGGATGAGAAATATGGCATTGAGATATGGAAGGACTTGACTTGAAGCCCTAGTGTCCTCAATGATTTCCCAAACTTCCTCTCGTACCATGAGCCAACAGTGGTGGAAAAAATATGCAATGAATTCATCCGGCCCAGGAGATTTTCCTTCTGAAGTAACTTGAATTGCCAAGTCTACTTCTTCAATCATGATAGGTCTTGTGAGAGCTTCATTTTGTTACTGAGTGATTTTGGAAGGGACATGCTAATTGATTTTAGCAATGGTAGAAGATCGATCACATGGAGGTTCAGAGAGGAGATCTTGATAAAAGGATACTACCACCTTTTCCAGGTCGTTGTGAGAATGGAGAGTTTAGCCTTCTTCTATAACTAGGTGTGACATGTGGTTGAAATTTATTCATTGAATAGTATATCTATGGAAGAACTTGATTTTTCTATCTCCCTCCTTTAGCCATTGCACCCTGAATTTTTATCTCCAAAGGATCTCCTCTTGAGCTCTTCTTTCACCCATATTTTTACTTATCATTGCTTCCTGCTCCCTGAGTTCCTCTGTGATGCCTTGATTTCTGATTTGGATCTGCAAGATCCTCATTTTCTCGTTCAATTATTGTTGGTACTCGAAGATTTTTCTGAAGGTTTGTTTGTTCCATAGCTTGAGGTGTTTCTTGAAGTTTTTAAGTTTCTGCTGGAAATGGTACATCTTGGAACTGTAAGGAATGGTCACTTCCTTCCACCATATGGGAGGAATATTTTGGAAGTCTGGGTGGATGAGACAAGAAAAATCAAATCTAAAGGGATTGCATCCCAGAGAAGCCAGAATGTATAACCAGAGTTGAATTGGCCAGTGATGAGACCCGAGGGCATCTAGTATGTTGGCTTGCAATGTTGTTCCATCCCTCAAGAGGGATTCAAAAATGAGAAATAAGTCGAGGAGACACTAGGAGTAGAGGCCATTTTGTGTTTCCAGATCGATGAGGCCCAACTTGTCAATTAAGTCCTGAAAGTGCCCTGCTTCTGCCTCAAGTCTGTGTATTCCTCCTCTTTTCTCATCTAGGTTGCAGATCATATTAAAATTTCCACCCAATATATATTGAATACTAGTAGTGAGGGTGGTGAGCTCTTCGATATTATGAATGAAGGTTGTCTTGTCCCTTGGAGAATTCGTTCCATGCACATTTTGAGGAAGCCAGACTTGTTGGAACCAATAAGCCTGTATTCCACCGATATTGACCACCTGGTGGTGAAGAAATTTTCCATAAGAACAAAGATTAGGTTCTAGAGAATGACCAGACATCTGATCATTCTTGTTGCATCGGTACAAATCATATTCCCTTGCTTCCAGCATCAAGAAAGAACTTAAGCCATTTCTTCCATTAGACATTTATTTTCTTGAATAAACATGATATCATGTTGTTCCGCTATAATATGTTCCTGTAGTATCATTTTCTTACTAAGACCATTGAGTCCTCAGATATTCCAAGAGATGAGATTCATGATGAATATGGGGAGGGGAGGGGGGCAGAAGCTGTAAGAAATGAGATGTATCTGACCTGAGTTAACCATTAAGTGTCAAATCTCTTGCATGATCTTTTGGGTGGATTTTTTGCCCCTTCTCTTTTTGTCTTTCTTAGTCTTGCGTTGCTCTTTCAATTGAATCCCTTGAATTCCTATAATTGAGTTAGATCTAGTTGTGGAACCCACTGGAGATTTCAGAAGGACTTTGTGGACTTTTTGTAACTGATCAAGAGGAATGGTATATATTTTTTTATGATTGTAGGCTTGTTCCAGATGCTCCAGATATATACCAGCGAGATCCTACTTTTCTAGGTCCATTTCAGCATTTCCATCTTTTGGATCTAAAAGTTCATTGTCCTTAGCACTAGAAGCAAGAATGGATGAAACTTGCTCCACGACAGGGGTTTCCACCATTTTTCCTTTCGTGTTTCCATGAAGAGTCTCCACCATAGGAGGGACCTGTGGAGCATCCATGTTCTCTAGTATTTGGTGTAGGGCATCGAAGGGGTTGTTGAAGGGTGGTTCCCAGGTTAATGTTGCGACTATTTTCCTAGCCACTTAGCATTGTCTGCCTGCTACATGTATGAATCCATCCTTTTCTTTTATTTTTTTATGGTTTCACCTTTGCTACCCACATTGAGGGGGAAATATCTAAAGAGATGCCCGTGCTTGTGGAATTTCTTGTAGCGAAAAGGTATGTGCTCATAATCAATGGTTTGAGACTAGTAATCATCTTGGTATTCTAGGGAAATGGAGCTCGATAGAAGATTATAGATATTTCGGTAGGCACATATACAAGAATACAAGGTATACTTTCTCTTCTTGGTTGCTTCTAAGGATTTCACATATACTGCAATGGTATTTCCAATGCCCGCCAGTACTTCTTCTAGCCAGAACTCTTGTGGTAGGGAATAGAGTCAAATCTAAACCAGTGCATGTTTTAGGGATGAACTTCTCCGTCTAGAAGTGCAAGAAGAGACCACCTGAGTTGAAGAAGTAAGGCTCTCCATCAAAGATGTGGTTCCTATCCTCTAGATTATGTAGGATTATGGTGAAGAGACCTTTGGAGCCCAATTGTAGGTCATAGTGACCTTTGTGTTTCCATTATTGTTGTATCCATTTGATCATATTGCGTTCTAAGGGCCATATCCCTAAGAATTTACCAACCAGGGTGTAATATTGCATGTATTGTTTCTTTTCTTCTATTATGGGTGAGATGATGAAGTATTTTGGTGCTAGTGGTGCCTGAGGGATGCATTTTCTGAGTGCCCAGGGGTGCGTTGCCTTCATCTGAGTGTTCCCTTAATCAATTTCCATTTCCTTTCCTTTGATTGATCCTTTGAAGAGAAGCTCAGAGAACAGATTTGGGGGAAGTTCGAAGGTCAGCCGATGAGAGTCGTAACCTATGTTGCCTTGCATCATGGCATGACTGTAGGAGGCACCTTGTGGCCCTCCCTTGCTTGAGAGCATGGCTTGCCCCTCCAAGGGTGTCGAAGTGCACCAAGGGATAGGTTGAAACCCTAAACCTAGAGTGATTCAGAGTTCATTCCCGGTTCTACAATCATAGCAATTTTTTTTTTGTATTAATACATTATTAACATTTAATTAATATTTTAATACTTTATTAATATATAAATAATGTGTTATTGTATCTATACTTTAATATAATAATTTAATTCAATACATTAATGTAATGTTTAAATTTAAGTATTAATACATTCAAAAAATGAAATACTAATAAATAATTTAATACAATACAAAGCTTAAATTTAATGTATTAATACTTTCTTAATATATTATTAGTTTATTAATGTATTTTCAACGTATTACTTTATTAATGTAGCATATTGTTTTAATTCATTAATGATTATTTTATTTATTGAATTAATTTATTCTTGAATATCATGGTTTTTCGATGTCAGAATGTGATGAACATATGCCAACATTGTAGTCTGATATACAAAACCAACCAACACAATTTGACGTACAAAAACCCTACATTCTAATGTTGCAATGTGATGGACATAGTAACAATGCAATATGAAAATGCATAGTAACATCGCTATGTGATTATTATAAATAGATGTCACAATGTGATGAACATAGCCGTGTCATTGCATTTTGATGAAGATATCCTTAGGACACAATGTTACACACATATCCTAACGTTATAATGTGACAAACATTTTAAAACATCTCAATGTGACAAACATAACCCCTTGTCACAATATGATGGACAAAACCCAATGTCATATTATGAAAAATGTTTCCATATGTCGCGTGTGACTAACATATTCCCTTGTCACAATGTGATGTATAGAACCCAATTGCGCAATCTGCCAAACATTTTCAAACGTCTCAATGTGACGAATATAACCCCTTGTTACAATGTAATGTGTAGAGCCCATTCTCACAATGTGACAAACATAACCCTACATTGCAATGAAATGAACAGTTGTTGATGTCACAATGTGATGAACATAACCCACATTGATATGTGATGTTCATGCTTATACCTCATTATGTTACAAAACTATTTTCTTTGTCACAATGTGATGAACGTTTTGATGCCACAATGATATGCACATACACTCGTCATCACTATCTGACAAACCATAGCACCACAGTGTGATATACGTTGATATGCTGACGTCACAATGTGACAAACATTTCCAAACGTCGCAATGTGACGAACATAACCCCTTGTTGACATGTGATGCATAGAACCTAATGTCACAATGTGACAGACATATACCAACATTGCAATGAGACATAGCCCAATATTACCTTCATACAATAAGTTATATGTAAATGTTTTAATACATTAATTTTTCAATTATTTAATACATTTAATACTTGTATTTATTATTTTACACATTAACTTATATATCATTCATGTATTATTTAATTAATACATTAATACTTTAGTATATTAATGTATTATTCTATCAATGTATTAATACATTATTAATATTTTTTTAGTTAACATGTTACATTAATACATCACATTATACATTAATGTATTGATACTTTAATTTATACATTACATTAAGGTATTAATTCATCAATACATTAATACTTTAATAAATTAATTTATTTACATATTAAGACATTAATTAATCAATCATAAATATATTATTTCATTTATGTAATATCACATTAATGTATTTTTTCATTACTAATGTATTACTTTATAATAATTAATTTAGTAATAACTCAATTCAATGCATTAATATAGTGTTTAAATTTAATTGTTAATGCATTAATAAAGATAAAATACTAATAATTAATTTAATATAGTATAAAGTGTAAATTTAATGTATTAATACTTTCTTTTTCCAGGAGAAAAAATTGCTCAATTATATTAAAAATATATTATGTTCTCACAACTGGTTACATCAAGAAAACTGAGGTGGTACAACTGGCAGGGAGTGTCAATCTCCTTCATTTGGACAATCTAATTGGAAGGGTAGTGAAGCTACCCTGGAAGAAAAGAAAGAGAAACCACAAGTCAAAAAAGTAGTAGGGAAAGAGAAGAGGAGAGATATCAAGAAAGTCTTCCAAACGTAAAGACATGATATGAGAAAAAAATGATGATGGTGATAGTAATTGATGGCTCCAGAATTAGAATAATTTGATAACATCTGAGGGGCCCTCATGGTCATCCATCCAATGGTTATAGGTGATTAAACCTGCTTATTTTTGAAGTGTTGTCTTAGATAGCAAGTTCTCTTCCCTATTGAAATCACGGGAAGTATGAGAGAAGATGAGCTTCTTGAAGTGGGGTGGGAGTGTTGTGATTCGGTCCATCCAAGCCAAGAGGGTGATCGATTGAAGCTTGCCACTGTGATTCATCCAATCTATGATAACTTTTGAGTTGTTGATCAGTTGAAGGTGATCATTATTAAGCCTTGTGGCCAAGTGAAGTGTAGCCTAAGCACCCAATAGCTCTTCCCTTGTGTTGGTGCCCGGACCACAACTGAAAGTCCATCTATAAAGAGAGTTCCATTTATTCTTATAAAACCAATAGCACCACTCAATGTTCTGTTGCGTTGGGCTGCACCATCGAACCACCCCGTGGATATATTCTCAGCAATGGAAAGGTTTATAAAAAATTTAGTTTTCCCCTTGGATGGATGGATATATTTCCAAATCTGGTGCAGGTCAAGTGATTTGTATGCAATTGAATTGATAGAAGGAGATATATTATCAAAAATCAATTTGTTCCTCGCTAGCCAAACGAACCAGATAACCAAGGGAGGTAAAAAATTATAAATGCGGTCGCTAGATGTCCAATGGGAAAAACAATCAGAAATGGATATCCCATTCTAGGCAGAGGTAAAGTGATAGTCAAGATCAATCTTGTTCCAGACCTGTTGCACGAATTGGCACTGAATGAATATATGTATCACTGATTCTTCTTCCTTGAAGCATAGCTGACAGATATTGGGACTGTGCAAGCCTTTCCTTTATAAATTGTCCCAGGTGAAAATTTTATTTTTGTCAGCTATCCAAATGAAAATTTTTACCTTTAATGGAATTTTCCAAGTCCAAAGGTGTTTGCACCAACAGGTTGTGTTGATATTATTTGTTGTGTTGGAGATTGTTCTGTAAATATTTATGATAGAAATGAGACCTGAGTTGTCTCCACTTTCTCACAGGAGCTAGTCCTTAGCGTTGTGAAGGTAGATGCTCACTCCGGTAAGTTCCTGACAGAACCCATCCCACTCCTCTTCTAGATAGGGTGGAATATTCAAAACGTCATCTGAAATCTAGCCAGCAATCAGATTCCCCAATTCGTTGTGTATTGCTGCTTGAAAAAGATAATGTGTATTTTTGGAATGCAAATAAGTGATGAGAGAAGGTGAGAGGTATGAAGAAAATTTGATGCCTAGGATGCGATCCATGCCAAGATTGATTGAGTGGTCAGAGACATGCTTTCATCTGATCCAATTTTTTATCCAATGGGTCGATTTGGTCAGGTTCCTCCACGTCTGAGACACTGCCCTAGAGTAAGTGGGAGTCATTTGGAGCCAAGTTGCAACTAAGATAAAAGGAAGATATTTTTCTTTTATAAATGAGCTCTAGATGCCAGAAGTGGTTAGGACATGCCATATTGTGTTGGCAGCTAGAGCATGGTTGAAATTTAAAATATTCCTAATGCCCCAACCCCCCTTGATTTTTGGTTTGGCCAATGCTTCCCAATTGCAAAGATGGAGATTGTGTTTTTCCTTACAGCATGACTAGAGAAAATTATAAGTAATTTTTATGAGCTTGTCTAGGACCAGTGGGGGAATGGCTTCCAGTGCCATTCAGTAAACATGTTTCCCTTCAAGAGTAGCTTTAATAAGAGTGTATCGACCTCCAATAGTGAGCCGTCGATTACACATGTTGTTGATTTTTTTTTCCACCTTTGATACCAACCAGTCCCAATCTGATGCCTTATAGTGATCAACTTTGATGTAATATCCAAGGTAGTGTAAGACTTGTGAAATATGAAAGAATTTATGTGGAAATATGGCCATAAGAAGATCCAAATCCTGGTCAAGTATATTATCATAATGGAATGTCGATTTGGTCCAGTTGATTTGTAAGCCAGTAGCAGAGTAGAAAAACTTCAAGAGTCCATCGATTTCTCTCCATTCGAGTGGACTGTCATTTTTCATTATAAGGAAATCATCAACAAAGAGGAGGTGAATTATTTTGATGAGCCTGGAGACTTTGATCCTTGTAATTTTGCCTTTTGTTTGGATTTTTTTGAGGAGGAGACTTAAACCTTCCATAGCCAAGATGAAGAGGAGCGGTGAAAGAGGACAACCCTGATGTAAGCCTCTACCACTTTGGAAGAAGGAGGAATGTTTGACATTAACCAACAAAACAAAAGATGCACTTGTGACACAACTCATAATCCAGGATATCATGGAGTGTATGAAACCCATTTGTGTTAAAATAAGTCAAAGATAATCCCATTCAATGCAATCGAAGGATTTTTTAAGATCTATCTTTAGGATAAGGGCGCAAGATTTTTTGTGACTAATGATGTGAAATCAGTCTTGAGAAGTTCCAATGGCGTCAAGAATTTTTCGGCCTTTTAAAAATCCTAGTTGTTCTCTGGACAAGGAGAGTGAGAGGATGGTTTTTATTCAATTGGAAATAATATTAGATATGAGCTTGTATAAAATGTTGCAAAGATAAATCGTTTTGTAATCACCAAAAGTGGCCAGATGATTTTATTTCAGGATAAGAGTTAAGAAGGTAGAGTTTAGAGCCCTAGAGATCTTACCATGGAGTCTGGAATCTTCCACTAGCTCCAGTAGCTCATGCCCCACCAAATCGAAAAAATGAAGGTAAAACTCTATGGTCCAACCATCTGGGCCCGAGATTTTATCCTTTGAGAAAGATTTGAGAGTAACCAGTACCTCTTGTATCGTACAAGGCCTGTCCAAAAGTGAGTTGTCCTCAGCTGTGATAGTGAAAGGGTAGGGTTGAGCCACTGAAACTTGGGTTTTAATATGCGCATGTGGACCTTCCCTCATAAAACAATTTCTAATAATTAGTAGTTGTTGATTTAATCTCTTGATGTCCACTATGGTTTGTACCTGTTTCATCTATGATATCCCAAATGTGATTTTTGTTCCTGGAGGAGTTGGCGAAGCAATGAAAAAATATAGTATCGAGGTCTCCACATTTGATCCAATTTAATCTACTTCTTTGTATCCAGAGAGATTCATTTTCCAACAAAATATTATTCCTGTTAGATTCAAGTTGTTTACATAGTTGAATCCTGTTCCCTGCATGTCAAGCCAATGTGTCGGTATGGTGTAGTGAATAAAGCTTATGCTCCAACTCGTGAAGCTTCTAAAGGGTGTGATTTTTGTGTGGCACTGCCCATCTTTTAATACAAGATTTTAAATGTTTCAATTTCAAATAGAAGCATTATTGTATACCCAATCCAATCTAGAAACAAGGGTCATACCACACATCATTGAAAATGGCAGTGAATTTGGGTTCATTAAGCCAACATGACTTAAGTTTAAAATGGTGGGAGATCCACTTTAGATGAGGGCTGAATTGTAATAAAAACGGGGTGTGATCAGATAGATATGGTGTGTCAACCCATGTTCTAATTCTTCCAACAACATTAGCCAGGATATCAGAGATAAAGAAATGGTCAAGTCGTTTTTAGACGGAATCCAATCCCACTCTGTCGTTGCGCCATGTTGGGGTCAAAACAATCGGAGGGAAGTCGACCAAACCATGCGAATGGAAGAGTGAGATGAAGAAGTTAGCCAACAGGTCTTGGTTGGAAAAGGATCCCCAAATTTCTCCTGAGATTATGATGAATTTCAAGTACCCACCTATGATTAAATTCTGGATATTGAGTAGACCTCGAGATTCCACAAATTCCCCCAAAAAAATAAAAATTGACAGGGTCCATAAATATTGAGAAAGATGATTTGATGATTATTCCACTGGAAGGATCCAATAAGTAAAAGGCCACCACAACTCAGATAAGGATGTAAGTAGAAGTTGGTAGGGTCCTAGGAGGCAGCTAAACCCCCTAATTTCCAAGTAAGTTTACAGAGAACGTGTACTAGTCAGGATGAAACTTTGAAAGAAAATATTTGGCTTTTTGTTTTCCTGGAGAAAGATAATGTCTGGAGAGGTCTGAACTAGCAGTCTTATGAAGGTGGAGGATTTAAGGAGCCCTACCACCCATCTGATATTGAGGGAGAGAAAGATAATTATTTAGTTCTTGCTATGGATTTCATGCCTCTAAGAGCCCCAATATCAGTAGTTTGTGAATGTGTGACAGAGGAAGAAGGTAAAGAAGGCCCCTCTCTACATCGATCACTTATAGCTTTGATTGAAAAGTGTTCATATCCAATCCCTTTGGACCAGGTATGATCAGTACACTGGTCCAACCCTGAATTGTTCCTGTGTTTTGTAATATCTGCCTTGGAAGGTGGTAAGTGGAATGAATGCCCCAGATATATAGGTAAGCAAGATTGACTTTGAATTTCACTAGTGCCCGGAGGATAGTGTGTCAAAATCATATCATGAGACATTGAGTCAATGCTAGATGGGTCTAGTGGTAAAGACAATAATAGTTGCCCGTGGATGGGTAGAAAAAGGAGGATCCATCGGGAGAGTAGTTGATGGGGTCAATTGAGGAAGAGAGGGCAAGTCTGATGATAAAGGTGATTGGGCACTGACTGTAATCGTATTAAGGAGGGAGGATTTTGACTGGTAGATAGGTGGCCCATCAGATAGGAAAGAGTTAGGATGTGTGGAAGGGACACCCGAAATGGGATTTTGTACACCCATTGGTCAAGAAGTAGGAGCAACTGGAGCCACCAATATTGAAGGAGAGCCTAGAGCCAGCAATATGGCGGATTTCAATTGTTCTATTTCCCAAGAGGTAAGAGAATTAAAAAGCAAGGAACAAATGAACTTGAGCTTACTTGTGAGATAGTCGAGGGTGACAAAGTCTTCAAAGTCAGGAAGGTTTGGATAAGAGAGTTGTGTAGGCAAAATGGGAGAGTCTATCCTAGAGGAGAGGTTGATCATAGTCTCCTTGGACTGATCTTCAACAAAGTGAATTGGAAAAAAATTCCTCATGTGTCTTGTTTTTTTGCAGAGAGTGCACCTAAAAGGGATGCCTAGATAATCCAAACTCTGTTTATAGAGTTTACCTCGCCAGTCTATGTCAATACATTCTAGCAGTCCATCATGTATGTCTATCTCCACCATGAATCTAGCTACTATTTTCTCTGAGGTTGTAAGTGATTGAAGATCCACTCATATGTAGCGAGCGAGCTTGTATTAATACTTTCTTAATATATTATTAGTTTATTAATATATTTTCAATGTATTACTTTATTAATTCAAAAAAATTTGCTAATGCATTAATGATTATTGTATTAATGGAATTAATGTATACAAGAATATTGTATTAATGAATTGATACTTTCAAGAAAAAATATAACATATTAATGTTCTGCATTTATATAATAATATTATAAATTAGTTTTAATGTATTTTTACTTTATTATTATATTAATAGTTTAACCATATATTATTTAATATTGTATTAACTTATTTATTAATTTCATTAATACATTATATTATACATTAATGTATAAATAATTCAATTTATACATCACATTATCCCATGCTAGAAGACTAGTGATGTAACACATGTTGCAAATTTGTTTTTCAAGGAAGTTGTGAGACTTCATGGACTACCTAGGAGCATTGTCTCAGACAGAGACAATAAATTTGTTGGTCATTTCTGGAGAACAATGTAGAAGAAGTTGGGGACAAATTTGTCCTTTAGCTCAGCTTGTAACCCTCAAACAGATGGACAGACTGAGGTGGTAAACAAAAGTTTGGGAAACTTACTGAGGATTTTGGTCACTGAGCATCATAATCAGTGGGATCAGATTCTTCCAAAAGCAGAATTTGCATACGATGACTCACCAAATAGGAGCACTAGAAATATCACATTCCAAATATTGTATGGAATGTAGCCAAGGGGAGTATTTGAGTTGAGAGACTTGGAACAAAGTGAGATCAGAAGCGTTGGAGCAAAAGATTTTGCTGCAGAAATGCAGAATCTCCATAGCCATATCAGAGGACAATTGCAGAGCTCTAGCCAAGAGTAAAAGAGAAGAGTTGATCAACATCATAGGGAACTTCAATTTGATGTAGGAGATCAGGTTCTGGCACATCTCAGGAAAGAAATGTTCCCTAGGGGAACATATAACAAGGTAAATATGAAGAAGATAGGGCCATGTAAGATCTTAAGGAAGTTTTATGAAAATGCCTATGCGATTGAGCTACTAGATGATGTGGGCATATCACCCATATTTAACATTTCAAGCATATACCCTTACAAAGAAAATGACACAGAGGGATCAGAATATCAAGAGAAGATTCACTGGGAGAAACAAATGCCTATAGAAGAAAACCATAGATGGAGAAGATCATTGATCAAAGGATTGGAAAAAAGACCAGGAGGAATACCTATTTTGAATATTTGGTCAAGTGGAAGGGACACCCAATAGAAGATGCCAGTTGGGAAAATGAGGTTGATATCCAGAATCATGGAAAGTCGGTGCAGTATCTCATGGAGGATTCCATGAATTTGTCTAGGGGAGTATGATGTAGGATAATCATCAATGAGCACGCATGGAAGGACAAATAAATGCCTTGGAATCATTTCAAAATATTAAACACCAGTGTTTACTGCGAATCTTTTGGAGATGATTGAAAAACGAAAGAAGATCAAATGCTTGGAAGATGAATGATCACAAGTGATCTGGGCGTTTTCACTCTTATTCTTGAATGTAACTAAACTGAGGTAGCAGTTAGGTTTTGTTTTCAAGTAGACGAGTAGTGAGGGGGAATCCTAAGAACCTTCTAATATAAATAGAGGTTTTGTATGCCCAAATGGGGCTAATGCGAGTTAGTAGGAAAATCCTGAATTTTTAGTCGTTATTTGATCATAGTTGTAGCCATTTTTTTACTTTTGGAATGAATATAACAGAGGAAAATTCATTCAAATGCATGGTGTCACTATTGTTTACAAATTCCTTATTATTTTGTTAAATGAATGAATTAGTTGTGTTATTGGGTATATGAAACTGTGATATGTTTGTGTAAGGTTCAATTGTTTTCTCTTCGGTGAGTGTGTGCAAGGTGTGCACACTTTCCGCAAGGCGTGCGTTGACAGAGTTTGTTTCGACTCAAAAGATCAAAAGAGATAGCACAAAAATTTCCCTTTGCAATGAGTGCAAGGTCACTGCTGTAAGGCATGCACAGTCATCTGCAAGAACCCAAATATTTCATAAGAATCTATTTCAAGGAGTACACAGACCCGAAAATCAACAAAGTGTCGAATTAACTCTTTAAAGAGTTAAAGGGAAAAAAGCAGGGAGAAATATCAAGAGAGATAGAAGGAGGAATATTCAAAGGGAGGAAAGTTCTGAAGGTTTTTCGAGTCACCGACCAAGATCCATCCAGGGGGGAGTGAGATCATTCCAGACTATTGGATCTAGGTAAAGCACATGAGTGTTAAGTCTCTGCGTGCATATAGGAGCAAGGATTTTCCGAAGTCCCGAAGAGGATAGGGACCATCCATCGTCGAGAGAGACAGGTGGCAGAAGATACATAACTTTGGAGAAAAGTACTTTGGAAGTTTTGTGGATAAGGAGAAAGTGAAGTTTCTGAAGAGCCAAAGGCCAGAGTAGATCTATGTCGTTGGTTTCTAGGAGATATGTGTCGAAAAATATGAGACTCTAGGAAAGTTCACTTCAGAGGATCCCAAGTGCGGAGGGTGATAAACTCCCGAAGTCCCAAAATCCAAAGAAGATCGCAACTATCTGTTGTGGAGGACATGTGGTGGGAATCCGTCATCTTTTGGTGAAATCACTCTGGAAGGAACGATTGCGCAGGAGGTTGAACCTCTCGAAGCTCGAAGAGCCAAAGTAGATAGTGACCATTGGATCCAGGGGAACACATGGTGATGGATTGTGAGCTCCGGAGGAATAACTTCGAGATTTTCAGTGGGGAGTTGAAAGTCTTGAAGCCCAAAGAGCCGGAGACCCGAAGTGAATCTCAATCGTCCGATTCGAGAGGACACGCAACGGACATCTGCACACTCTGAAGGAAGGTGAAATTTGAGGGATGAGTCTTCTGAAGCCTGAAGACCCAAAGAAAACATAGCCGTTGATATATGAGAGACACGCATCAATAGATCGTGAGCTCCGGGTGGAAGCATTGCAGATAAAACAGGGTTTGATAATTGAAACTCCCGAAGACCGAAAGGAGAAATCGATCTCGTCCGTTGATTCGAAAGAGGTCATATCTGATTTTTAGGTTCGAAAGAGGTAGATCCAAATCATCAGTTCAAAAGCAGCATCAAGATTCTAAGATGGCCGGTCACGCTTAATTGTGGGGCCACAAAGTGCTTGAGCGTCAATGTTTTTAGGGTGGGATGCAATCAAAACTACGATATCGGTAAAGGGGTACGTGGCAGTTGTAGGAAAATTGCAGGGAGAAAAGGGGGTTGATCCCAAACCACTCTTGGGTGTTCCCGCAATCATGCTCTTACCCAAGGACATAGCCCGAGGTCACATGCGGGAAGGGGCTAATGGGAGAAGATCTTGTGCCTGAAACCTGTGAGTTCAGCATCGTGAAGAAAAAGGTCACGGGTGCCACAGAACCTGCACCAGAAGACAAAAGGGGTCTATGTATATTCGTAAGTGAGACAATTAAGGTATCAGAGAGGCAATTCAACTTGAAATTGAAGATCCTTAACTGGGAGGTCGTGAAACCCTTAGGAGAGAAGGGGGTCTGCATCAATAAAGGTGAATGAGCACTGACTATAATTGTATTAAGGAGGGAGGAGTTCGACTGGTAGATCAAGTTTTATTAATACTTTATTACTTTAATGTATTATTTTACTTTTAAATACTTTAATATTATATTTTTAACGTATTTTTACTTTATTAACTTATTGTTAAATTAACATTTTAATAATGTATTAATTAATTAATTAATACAATGTATTATTATAATATTTATTAATTAACTTGTTCCAATAATACATCACATTTTACAATAATGTATTAATACTTTAATTTGTACGTTAGATTACTATATTAATTACTCAGTGCATTAGTACTTAAATATATTTACTTACTCTAATCAAAGAACTGTTTTCTTGAATGCGTGAGCCTACACTTCGCCTGCGATCTGAGACCTGTTGCGATCCACCCATGCATCATGGCCCTAGGAGGGGGTGTCGAGACCATCTCTCCACTTCCCCCCAAGCTGTTGGCATTTAGGAAACTCGTTGCTTCTTGAAACAAACGCCCAACATTCGATCTACAACAAAAATTCATAAAAAGACTGGAATTCCCCACGGTAGCCCTACCGATCAAAGACCCCTACAGATCGGCCCTGAACCTTGTTGAACGTGGTCTTATAGGGAAGTTCATCGGGCTTTGGCCCTCTCCCAAAGCCGTTGAAGCCTAGGTTCAAAGGAACTGGAGATCCCTGACTAAAGAAGGAATCAGAAGCCACTTTCTAGGAAATGGATTATTCGTTTTTTTCTTTGACTCGGTTGAGGACAAGAACCTTATTTTCAGAAATGGGTCGTATTTCATGGGCCCTCAGGGAAATAATCTTGGGAAATATATAGATTATGTCAAAAGAAGGGAGCATAATTCCTGCATGAAAATTTGTGTTGAGGTCGATCTAGAGGAAGGCCTCCCTGAAGCTATAAAACTCACAGTGGATAAATGGTGTTCCATTCAAGTGCTTGACTACGAGAAACTCCCGTTTAAATGTCGTCACTTTCATAACTATGGGCATTTCACCAAGCAGTGCAAAAATAAAGCAGAGGAGGAGGCTGAGAACTTGGAGGGAGAACAATGGACTCAGATCTAGAAAGCAGCGCTAGCTAAATAGAATACTAGAACTAGAGGGAAAGGAGCGCTCTCGGGGAGCGGAGCAATCCCCTCAGCTCAGATTCAAGGGGAGGGGAGCTCATCCCCTCCAAGAGCATATCCAAACAACAATCCCTTTGAAATTCTAAACACCCAAGAAGAACCAAGCCCAGTCCTAGAAGCTGAAGAGCCCGAACAACAACCCAACTCTACCATAGAAGATAAAAATATGGATGAAATAGCCCATCTACAAGAAGGATCACCAAGAGGAGCCTCCAACCCTCCAACCTACATAGATATGACAAGGAAGAATACCCCAGAGATTTTCAGATCCTCGGAGGATGAAACATTCAAGAGGCCATCGAAAAGAGATGGGAGGAAAACTCATAGAGAGGCAAGGGAAGCAAAGGGTAAGAGACAAAAAATGCAAGGAAGCCAGTGCATGATTGACATGTCTATTGGAAGAAATACTAG
>JASDQU010753768.1:21066-31842 GCA_032191745.1 Picea mariana
ATGAATATTAGCAAGATAGTAATAAGGTGAAGAATACTTCAATGTAGGTGAATAAGAAACTTCAGGTAATATTTGGAAGGAAGTATTTTCTTATTTGGAATGATCAGAATAAATGGGAGATATAACATTAGAAGAGTCAAAATATGAAGAATAATCTTCTACAAATTTAGGGATAGAAACCATTGGTTCAAGAAGGTTAAAATTAGGCCAGGATAAATAAGTCTAGGTACTAGTGATTCATCCTTAACCTCCAAATTATAAACTCCTTCTTCAGTATTAAAATGTTTGTCTCCATCAATAGTTTCATCTGAAGATTGATTTTTACCTTTTAAGACATACAATTTAACCTTGGTAGGTTCAATCTCTAAACTTTATGATTTTATATGTGGAGTACTAATATGTGAATCAATAAAGGAATTTTTTGTTTCATAATTTTTTGTCTTGGAAGATCTAATGATCTAGGTGGATATTGGTGGCCACCCACCTATTCCAACTGACTCCTCGTGTTCTTTTTTTGTTCAGCACGTTCTTATGCACTACTTTGTAATTGTGGGTTCTACACTTATGGGGTTGTATAAATCCCCACACATCCTCCAAGTGGATATGGGTGGCCTCTCTCCTAATCCAACCAGCTTATTTTGTATGTTTTCACATTAGCACATCTTGTTGTACTTCCAAGGCTGTTTTGGGGCCCTAAACGTTGTTTTTTTGGCTCACCACAATCAAATTGTAAATGAAGTCAAAGTTTGATGGTGGAATGTGTATTTCTTTGAAAGACCTTTCCAATGGGCTATCACGCACCTAAAACAGAGGTCGTATGAAAAAGTTACAACCCTTGGAAGTTGAGGTACCAAATTACACCAACTTACCCATACGACCCACATGACTTTTTACGTTTCACCTTCTAGGGTTAGGTTTTTGGATGTATAGGGTTTTGGCATTCATGAGTAATATCAAAAAGGCCTCTGGAGCCTCATTGTAATCCATTTCTACTCAGACGAATGCACATAGAAGCCACATCTGTTCTCAGAGATAGCTACCACCATTCGAGCAAGTGTTTCAGTTCTGCAGTATTACAGTTTCATCCTATTTCATTATTTAATAGAAGATATTGTTCACTGGATATTTTTGTTATTCTTCATATCTCTATGTTTATTGTATTCAGTCTGTTAAGCATTTCATTCCACTCCTAAATCTGGATCAATGGTATCAAAGTGGTATGTTCTTCATTTATTTTTCTGCGTGCATGTCCTTGACAAGATCTGGGTACAAGAATTTGGGATTCAAACCAATTGAGCCATTACAATATCGGTCGCGTCAAGCCCAAAAAAAACCCACGGGGGACGAAAAGAAAGATGATGGAGTAGGATATCTTATTAAAATGTTTCTCGAGGAAGCCTCGCACGATAAAGGAATGAAATGATGAACAACTTCGTGAAAATCCTTCGACCACTGCCCACAGGAGAAGAATATTCATCAAGTGGCCATGCAAACCCCTTCAAGGTACATGTAAATTTTGATATTCCATTATTTGAAGGACTAATAGATGCGGATGTTGTAGATAAATGGTTGAATCTGCTCGAAGGATATTTTTCGGTCCACAATTTTTCCTATAGGGAAAATATCACTTTTGCACTCCTTAAGGTCATTCCCCATGTTAAAGACTAGTGGGATACTTACTCTGAGAAAAGGGTCATGGAGGAATCTACAATTTTTCTGTTGGCTCCTACATGGGATTCCTTCCGATATGCCATTAAAGGACAATACTACCATGTTGGAAGCTACGAGGACCAGTACACCAGATGGACCACCCTACATCAAGAAAGGGACGAGACAATACCAGATTTCACCAATATTTTCCATACCCTACACACCAAATTTGGTATCAAATACTCTGAGCGTCATCTAATGCTCAAATGCCGTGGTTGTTTTCATAGATACATTCAAAAAGAAATGGAGTTCCTGGACATTGTCTCATTGGGCACAACTTATAGTTACGTTGTCAAGATCGAGCATAAATTTAAGTAGAAAAAGCGAGATTTTCGATCTTCAAACCCCTCACAGTCAAAGTAGGGCAAAGGCATCCCCAACCTATATAGCAAGGGACCAAGTCGAGATGGTCACCCTCAGGACAACCAGTCCAAGCCGCAACCCAATAAGGGAAATGAGAAGATGAATAAGGACACAGGAAAATGGTGTGAATACCATAAAAGTCCTTGGCACAACACCGAAGAATGTCTCTCCAAGCAATCCCTTGTGGTCGAGCTGAAGGCTTCCGATTCAGAGGTCGATTTTGATTCTAAGTCAAATCCTGAAGGAGGGAAGCAGATTATCAATGTTGAACCTAGTGCCACTATCTCTACCACCAAAGTTCGACCAAGCGAACCAGAAGAACCAGAGGAAGAGGAATGCCTCTTTCACTCGCAGATGTGGATCAAGGGGGCTCCACTTCATTTCATTGTCGATAGTGGTGGTCAGAATAACCTGATTTCGGCATAGGTCATCAAGCGGTTGGACCTTCCAACAACACCACACCCGCATCCCTACACCATCGGCTGGCTTCACCAAGGAAGATATCTTCATGCCATCCAACAGTGTCATCTGCCCTATGACATCAAGCCTTTCAAAGATGAGTTACTCTGTGATATTTCTCCCCTTGAAGTTTGTGATGTTATTTTAGGACAACCATATTTTTGGAAGCGTCATGTTTTGTATGAGTCTAGACCCCGCAGTGTTATTATTACTTTGGGTAGACAATTGTAGAGGATCCCAGAGGTAGTGTTGCCTACTATTATTTCTTTAATCTCTTCTAAGCAATGCAGTAAGGTCATTTCACAGACCTAGAAGTTCATCTTCTTTGTGATCCATGCTCACAGTAAGTAGAAGGTTGTCGCCACATCATGGCCTCTACACAACACCTCTCTTTGCAGCAAAAGAAATTGGATGGGATCGTGGAAGAATACAAAGACATCTTCTCATCACCTACAGGGGTATCGACACACTGCCAAGTCAAGCATCCAATTGATCTGAAACCCAACACACCTCTACCTAATGGACCATTCTATCAAAGCTCGTTGATGGAGAATGATGAAATTAGGTGTCAGATCCAAGAGCTTCTTCAAAAGGGGCACATCAAACCCATCTCCTCCCCTTGTGGAATCCCGATTTTACTGGTGCAGAAGGACAGGACTTGGTGACTTTGCATTGATTACAGAGCCTTAAACAAAATCATAGTCAGGAACCACTACCCCATTCCTAGGATTGATGGCATTCTTGACCAACTCAAGGGGGAAAATTTATTCAGAAAGATTGACCTGAAGTGTGGCTACCACCAGGTTCCCATCGAACTAATTGATGTATGGAAGACAACCTTAGAGTCTAAATAAGGTCTCTATGAATGGCTAGTCATGCCCTTTGGCTTAACAAATGCACCAACCACTTTCATGAGGTTGATGGATGATGTACTAAGACCCTTCACCAACTCCTTTGTGGTAGTATATTTGGATGACATCCTCATCTTCAACAAAATGTGGGAGGAACACATGCAGCATATTCAACAAGTTTTGAGCACTCTGTGGCAACACAAGCTTTATGCCAACTTGGAAAAATGTTCTTTTGGCATGAACAGGGTCCTACACTTGGGCTACATTGTTGATGAGCATGGGGTACATGTCGATATAGATAAGATCCAAGTCATTCATGAATGGCCATCCCCAACCACACTAACCGAGCTTCGGATTTTTTTGGGACTAGCCAACTTCTACCAACGGTTTGTGTTGGGATTCTCCCATATTGCATGGGTCCTCATCTAGGTGGCCGAGGGAGGTGGTAGGGCCAATTTCGTGTGGGGGAAGGAGAAGCAATGAGAATTCGATGATCTGAAGTATCGGTTGTGCGTAGCTCCAGTACTCTCCTTTCCCGATATGCAACAACCATTCGAGATTGAGACTGATGCCTCTGACTATGTTGTGGGTGAAATTCTCACTTAGCATGGGCATCCAGTGGAATACCATAGTGAGACACTCTTCGATATTGTTTGGAAATACCCCACCTATGACAAGGAAATGTATTCCATTGTACAAGCCTGTCGTCAATGGAAACATTACATTCTAGGGAAATAGACAATCATACACATTGATCACAAGCCTTTGCAGTTCATATAGACACAAGGGAAATTACAAAACGATCGCCATCAAAAGTGGTCCACCTACCTACAACAGTTCCATCTCAACCTAAAGTATATGACATGTATCTCCAATCATGTCACTGAATACCTCAGTCAGCCTCCTGTGACTGCACTCACCATTGTGCTCAATTCCTGTGGACATGAAGCATCTGAGTGGCCCCAACTTTATCAGCAAGATATGGACTTTGCCACCACCTATCAGAACTTGGGTACAAGTGAAATTGTCACTAATTTTCACATTCAGCATGAACTCTTATGCCACCTGGGCCATCTCTATGTTCCTACAAGTGAGCATGGAAAGATGATTTTGGAAGCCCACTATAGTCGGGTGGTAGGACATTTTAGTGTGGAGAAAAATGTGATCGTTCTTCAGAAACATTTTTATTGGCCAAAACTTAGACAATATGCCATAAAGTATATCATATCTTACACTTCCTGTGCCATTTCCAAGCCAACCATCAAGAAGCAAGGCTTATACACTCCTCTTCCTATTCTCGAGAATCCTTGGGAATCCATATCAATGGATTAAATGTCTGGATTTTCATCAACCAAGCAAGGAAATGGTCGTATGTTTGTGGTCGTTGGTCGGTTTTTGAAGATGGCCATCCTCACAGCTTGTAAGAAGAATGTCACAATGAGAGATATTGCTAATCTCTTCTTCGAATGAGTGTGGGTCCACTTTGGGATACCACAGACCATCATCTACAACTGATACAACAGGTTCCTCAACACCTTTTGGTCAAGTCTCTGGTCTTTGTTGGACACCAAGCTCACAAAATCCACTGCTTTCCACCCCCAAACCGATGGCCAAACAGAGGTCATCAATCAGATGATTGTGCACATCCTACACATGTACAATTCTAAGCATCCCCGTACATGGGACAAGAGTTTCCCATATGTCCAACATAGTTACAACAGGGCTCTCCATAGTTTCACTAGCCATAAATTATTTCACGTGGGTCTGGGATTCCAACTCTTGGGACCCATTGATGTTGCACTTCCTCTTTCCACCACATAGACAGACTCTTCCCTTGATTAGTCTGTGGTCGACAAAGCCACCAAATTATTTGAGAGAATTCAACACATCTACCAACAGGTCCAGGAGATTTTGTAGAAATCCAATGCTAAGTACAAGTAGTGCCATGATTAACACAGGGTACCACACTAGTTTAAGGTTGGTGATAAAGTTTGGTTACATTTGCAGAAGGAGTGTCTCATTGGGCCCCATCAAAAGCTTTTCCCACTTTGTTATGGACCTCACACTATCACCAAGGATGTGGGTATCAATGCTTTTGAGCTTAACACTCCACCCTTCCTTGGTTTGCATCAAGTATTCATTTTGGACCTCCTTCGGCCATATTTTCCCCCATTATTGGACACCTCCAAGATCGCATGACAACTAAAACCAATAGAGCTCAAACCTGACTGCATGGAACAAGCATCCACTGATCAGATAGTGGACACACAGGTCAAGGGCACTCGCCAGTAGCAGATATACCTTTAACAGGTTGTCAAGGCAGGGCAACTCCTACACCAAGGAAAGTGGCTCACCAGGGGTCAAATCCAGCAAATGTTTCCTCACTTGATGGGGGAACTCAACGCAATGGAGACCATTGCTTCCTAAGGGGGGAGGATTTATCTAGGTGGATATTGGTGGCCACCCACCTATTCCAACCGGCTCCTCATGTCCATTTTTTGTTCAGCACATTCTTTTGTACTTCTTTGTAATTGTGGGTTCTACACTTCTAGGGTTGTGTGAATCCCCACACATCCTCTAGGTGGATACAGGTGGCCTCTTTCCTAATCCAACTAGCTTATTTTTTGTGTTTTCATGTCATCACAACTTGTTGTACTTCCAAGGCCCCAAACGTTGTTTTTTTGGCTCACCACAGTCAAACTGTAGACAGAGTAAGAGTTTGATAGTGGAATGTAAAAAAGTTATGACCTGTGGAAGTTGAGGTACCAAATTACCCATAGGGGCCACATGACTTTTGGCGTTTCACCTTCTAGGGTTAGGTTTTTGGATGTCTAGGGTTTTGGCATTTATGAGTAATATAAAAAAGGCCTCTAGAGCCTCATTGTAATCCATTTCTTCTCAGAAGGATTCGTGTAACAACCACATCTCTTCTCAGAGATAGCTACCACCATTCGAGCAAGTGTTTCAGTTCTACAGTTTTATAGTTCCAGCCTATTTCATTATTTAATAGAAGATATTGTTCACCAGATATTTGTGTTATTATTCATATCTATGTGTTTATTGTATTCATTTTGTTAATCATTTTGTTTTGCTCCTAAATCTGGATCATCTAACAACACTACTTATCGATTCATCAATAGTAACTACTCCTTCAAAAGGTTTAGTATGAATATTGGATTGACCAGCTTCAAATTTAGATGTTTCTAGTTTATACTAAACTTTATCTTAGAATATGTAATCTTAGATTGAATAGTCTTGGGTTGATAGACCTTACCTACTGATGAAGAATTTTTTCTTTGATACTGTAACACACCCACGACAGGGCATAAAAATATTTTGGTTTTCTTAAAGGACAAATTCTCCATCCATGGTTTCTAATTTGGGAAGTCAGGGAATGAGTCCGATCTCCCGGTCAAGGATCTTTGATTCAGAAGCCAATGAATCTCTTAGACCTTGATGGTCTCGCTTTGTAATTAAACACAGACCCTTTTGACTTTCGAGTGCCGGTATAATGGTACCTGCGACCTTCCCTTCGTGCTTGGGAAATATTTGAGTTTGGGAACTAGCCTCTTTTCTGATAAGCCCCTCCTTGAGGTGACCTTGGGCGATAACCTCACGCAAACACACAATTTTGGGCGCAGACAAAAGCGGTTTGAAACCAAACTACCTTTCTGCCTGCAATTCTCCTCGAGCCTCCACGTGTCCTTTCTTCAAAACCATGGTTTGGATTGCGGCCCGCCCTCAAATTTTTAAATTCCATGCATCTCGAATCCCCACAATGTTACAGAATCATCGATCTCATGATCTTGAAGGTGCCTCTGAACTGACGGCTCAAATCTATCCCTTTCAAAGCTGCGGATCAGATTTGTCCTCTTGCAAATCAACGAATGTGATTTGTTTCGAAATTTCAGACTTTAGAATTATCAAGTCTCAAAATTTCCTTTCTTCCATACATCAATCTTCCAGAGTCGATGATTTGTGGACACCTGTTCTTCTTAATCAGAGGCTCTGCCTCTGCTTTGGGGGTTTTACCTTTCAACTAGATCAATGGTCCTGCGGCCCCTTTTCTCGATCAACGGTCAAGATTTCCTTCGGGTCTCTAAACTTCTGAGATCTCAAATCTCGAACTTCACTTCCTCTCGATGTAAGTGGATTCCTTCCGCGTGTCCACTTGAATCGGGCGGTTGAGGCTTGCTTCGGGTCTTTACCCAAAATATACAGATTTATGCCACCTTTCCTCTTCATCTAATAACTATGAATTACTTCGGGACTTTACCCGGAATCCACCGATCTATGCCACATCTCTTCTGGATCAGATGATCCAAATTCACCTCAGACGATCTGATGCTTGAGATTTACTTTGGATGATATGACGACTGAGATATACTTTGTATGATCGGACGGTTGAGATTTACTTTGGCTCTCTGGCTCTCCAGACTTCGGGAGTCTCAAATCTCTACTGAAAACTCTCAAACAGATTTCTCCGGAGTCCACGATCCATCGCCACATGTCCCTCTGGATCTGGTGGTCCAGATTCGCTTCAAGTCTTCGAGGTTCAGGAATCTCAATTCTCAACTGAAACTCCAATGCAATTTACTCGAAGCTTGTGATCTATCGCCACATGTCTCTCTAGATCTAATGGTTTAGAGAACTTCGGCTCTTCGACTCTTTGGCCCTTCAATGCTTCATCTCTTTGGCTCTTCGGCACTTCGATGCTTCAGCTCTCTGACTCTTTGGGATTCAGGAGTTTCAACTCTTATGAACCCATTTCTCCAGAGTGCTTTTAACCGAAATACACGATCTCCTGACATGTATCCCCCTGGCGATCAATGACTAGGATTACTTCGGCTATTTGTCCTCCTCCTTGTCCACAAACCTCCGAAGTTGTGGATCTTACGCCATGTATCAACCCTAACGTTGGACGGTTCCGATTGACTTTGGAACTTCGGGACTTCACAAGTCCACTCTTCTGTTCACTTTCAAATGGTTAGACCTCATGCACTTTCCTTGGGATCCAACTACTATTGGTCCTCACACTCAGATCTGAAGGCCCAGATATGATCTCCTCTTACACTCTCTTCTAATTATCTGGATGTGGATCCCAACAGTTTAGATCTTTCACAGTGCTTGATCCAACAGTCATTATTGCTCCTCCTTCTGAGATTTCGCTTTCTTCCCTAACTTGGAAGATTTCATATGTTTTGAAGGTCTCGACCTTTGATTTACTTCCTGCGAGCCTTGATATATGGGTCTCGACTTCCGCTTCCCTCCTAATCTTACGAACTTGAAAAAAGTTCGCCTCTTGGACCTCATTTTCACTTTTTAAAAGCGCTAGTCTCTTCTGAGCTTGGTCCTTAGGGAATTTCAAATTCCCACATACTCCTTGCATTAATATGCTTCTGTTCGATCGACGGTCCATGACCTTCCTCGATCCAACGGTTCAGATCACATCGCAACTTTGGGTTTCTGAATTTTAATCGCACCAACGCGTGATTTTCCTATCACGCGAACTCTCTACTCATAGATTTGACGGTCAAGGTGGGTCCTGATAGATCCTTGGATATTTGGTCTAGATCTCATCACAACTTCAAGTTTTGGAGGATCCATCCCCTTCAGGATGATTACCAACATTCGTTGATCTTGTGAAGACTGAAGGAGTCAAGGCATTAATGCCTGCACTCCTTCTTCTAATCTATGGTCACGATAGACCTTGGATCCTCCCAAAAGGTCTCTTCTATTCGTCTTCCAAACAAAAGGATATTCCCTTTTGATACCTGAATCTCACTATCCTTCCTGAGCTTCGTCAGTTATGAAGGATTTAAGAGCATTGTGCTCTTTCTCCTAAAATTAACACTTAGAAGGGTCTTCTACACAACTCTTGTGCTCCTTCATCAAGTCTAGAACTTAAGTGGTTCTCGGTCTCTTCTTTCCTCGCAAAGAGCCTGTGCATATCTGCACTAGCTCTCCTAAGCTTAACAAACTCCATCCTCCAAGGGACTCATAACGACTAGGAAGGTCGACATGCATACATGAAACTATGTTCACGGTCGATGAACTCACAATTCATGGCTCTGGATTAAGCCACCACATGACACAAGCATTTATGAGTATAAAAACACATCCAATTCATACAATTTCGTACTTTCCTAATTATACAATCAAGCAGACACAAAAAGGGTATCGTATAAATCATTAAGAAAACATATCCATCCTTGCAAAATTCATAGGATATCCAACTTTAATTCATAGTACCACTTAAATACACAAGATATGCGATTACTTATCTATTACAGGTGGTAGCCAACTAACTGACTATGGGTGTTCGTCCTTCCACTCGAACATAGGCTCAGAGGCATTCATTCTTAGCACTCTGACCACCCCCATGCCAAGCCATAATATCACCAAGGAACTCTCGGAGTTCTCAAGGATTCTTTCTCCGTTTCAGCTTCTGCTCGGGTTATGTTCTCTGCAAACTTTCAGATATTTTCCTTCTTTGTTATGGCCCTGGGCGAGGTTTATCAGATGCTCACTCGGAATCAAGCTCGTGGCCTTCTGTTTCTCATCTGCTGGAGAGCTCTCGCATTCTCCTTACCAATTTTATTATATCTTTTCCCTAGGATGGTTCTTGACCCATCATGATCCTTCTGTCATAAGGGAACTCGGGTCAATTTGGTTTGTCATACCCAGTGGTACTTCGCGCTGACATTATGCAGTCAAACCATACTTCCATTCATGGGAGTGGTTGATAGTTCAACCACTGGTCCTTTCTTCATTAACTCGTTTCTCTCCTTGGGATCCAAAGGAGATTTATTACCCTCAACGAGGGAAATTTGGGGTTATTTGATATAATGAGCCCTCTCTTATAGTTTTCACATTCTTTCCTCTAGTGATATCATGGCTAGTACTTTCAAGGCTTCACCCCCACAGTCAGTTATTGACAACTCAAACAATAATACATTTACACTGTCCACATGCCTTAGCATGGTAATCTTATTTTATGATTACTTACAAGTTGGGGAAACAAGGATGTTACAATACCCTCCCCCTTAAAGGAACATCATCCTCGATGTTCTTCCTCAAAACACATGTCAAGCCTTTCCCATTCAGTTGTTTTAGAAATATTGATCTTTCTTTCTCGGTGAGGTCATGTTTTATACCCTTAATCTCCATCACCTGCTTTCAATAATTCTTGGACAACAAGCATATTAATCATAGTCTCATGTGATAACATTGTATAAAAATTTCTAGGGAATTTTTTTCTAATCTTAGCACAAGAATTATCTGCACAATTTGTGGATTTGTATCCACATGGTTGTTTTTTTATCCAGGCTCATTATTTTTCCTTGACATACCCAATTGGTGCATGATCTCCATCAATAATTTACAAGAAATA